>JAYRBW010011132.1:0-13296 GCA_036023295.1 Invenusta paracnida
TATTATTATTATTATTATTATTATTATTATTATTATTATTATTATTATTATTATTATTATTATTATTATTATTATACGATACCATGATCGCTTGGTCTATTCTACTCTCTATAGACCAAGCGATCATAATTTAATTACTCTTTAGTCTATACTATATAATAACAATTTAAAATTTGATACATGTAACATGATTGCTATATTCAAGCATTCAGAAACTCCGCAGTACCTACGTTTATAAATGTTGAACAAGTCAATGAAATAAAGTTTCTCGTGGTGTGATGATCATCAATTTCCTTGCTTTGAAAACTCATATTGAACACACTATCAGAAATGCAGCCAAATGGATATTCGCTCTTCGAGTTCTAAAACTTTACTTACCACCAGAATCTATCCACTTGATGTATGTATATTCGATCCTTGCTGGAATACGCTTTTGGTAAGTTGCCACTTCGTTTTCTGCTTCTACTTAACAGACACTCTGAAAACGGTGTCACCCTATAATCTATGACTTGGACTGCCATTGTATGACTATTTTTTAAGGTTTGAGAAATGAAACTACCACTAAACTTTTTAACCAAATTTCCAAAACAAATCACATCCTAAATTCAACTACAGTCAAACCCCGGTTTTATGCCTTCAATTATCCGCCAACCCCGCTTTATCGCCACATTTCTGTGGAACAAATTTCCTTGTATGCATTTTAATATAATTTAACCGCCAACCCCGCTATCCGTCATTCGATAATCAAAATTTAGAACAAAAGCACAATTGTTGTGTTATAAAACCTCGGTATATCCGCCAGCATGCCTCTTTTTCTAGCACAACAATAAATATGTGATACATATACGTACGTATGTTATAATATGAGCCTGTATTTTCTACCATGCATACTCCTATAGTTAGAGGTAAACCATTCCGGCTGTTGATAATTGTCTGTGTGATGCGCCAGTCTGACATTTTAAATATTTAATATATACTTCTTCTTTTTTATGTCCTATATTCATAGACACAATTTGAAATATACTTTTATTCATTGTTCCAAACATCTTTTCTTACAATGTATATTTCATAATAAAAATTCCTCAATGATAAGATAATTAAATTATAATTGAATATACATAATATATGTGAAGTACTAAACGTTACATAATTTAAAAAAATTAACATCGATAATAAGATCATTAAATTGTAAATAAAAATAATGTGAAATAAACATAATATAGTATCAATACATAATAGTTATCTAGTATACATACATAAATTTAACATCTAAAATAGAACCCCCGATTATCCGCCAACCCCGATTAACCGCCACTTTTCACTGGAATAAAGGCTGGCATAAAACCGAGGTTTGACTGTATTCCTTAACGATCACTTCACTTTTGCTATTCAGCCAATTTATTACAAACTGAAAATTTTGAAATTTCTTTATACGGAATACAAACTATATTATGATTCTATGGCTTGATATGAGTCATAAAGGCCAAATTGTAATAACTTTCGGGAAGTTATCTTGGAAGAAGAAACAATATAATATTTTTAGTGGCTTTCAATTCCAATATTAAATATTATGATCAATTTAATAGTACAATATACTATAAATTAATTTACCTTAAAAAATATAATTTTTGCTAAAAAAATTATTATGACAAAAGTTCAGATATTCCATATATATAATTTCTTACGATGACATTCATTCATATTTCAAAAAATTACTTTAGCCAAAAATGTATGTTCATACTAGTAAATGGGATATTATTATCGAAAAAAAACTCACGGGATAAATTAATCTAAAAATAAATTGATTTAGTAAGGAAAAACTAGTTTATATATGTTGATCTTTAGAATATATTATCTATGTATGTTATTACATATGTTATGTATAGGTATATAAGTTTCCACAATATGATTACGATTAAATTATATATGTATATGTAGTTCTTAAATTTGTACAGCATTTGTGCAACATTTTTCATTCGATTTTAAAAAAATTACATTTCTAATTTACTAATTCTTACAATAAAACAAAAAGAATTTAATATTTCACAATTTTGGATATATTGCATTGTAAATGAATAAAAGTAATATACTCGAATAGGTCATATATACATATTATCATCAACCATGTGTGCTTCAAGTATGTACAAAATATATACAAACGGAAATTAATCCTCTGAAATAATTCAATATGTTATGCCATGAGACAACTATACGTATGTTATTGTACAAATATATATACAAAAATAAATCTGCAATAAGATAGAAAATACATTATGATTACTCATATGTTATATATATATATAAAATATTATCACAATGGGTAAAATCTTAGAAGATGGCAAGAGGATGCAATAACAAGAAATCGTTTAAGAGGAAAAGTTTGTCAAAATTTCTATTGTAAGTTTTTTGGCTCCACTAATTGATTGGTAGATTTCCTCTAAACTACAGTCGGAGCACACCAGGCCATTAATCGAAACGAGAATGTCATCTTGTCGAATAAGACCGTCAAGATGATTGGCATTTTCGGCAATACGACTCACAAAGAGATCTAAAAGTAAAAATAAATAGATTAGATAACAGATTCAAACTAAAAAAATCAAGATATTTCAGCATCAAAAAAGAAACAATTGTAGTTTTTTTTGTTTTTCTTAACAGTAATTTAAAGTAAACAAATTAATTAAATATGATTAAACATTTATTATTGTGATATGTAAATTAAGTGTTATACTATTATGATCAATTACCTAAATTTTTATCTGAAAATATTTAAGTATGAAAATGGTCACTCTCTAAGTACCTAAAGGATATATTTTAGTCATGCTACACTCAATTTATTGAACGTAAAACATTTATTCTGTTACATATATTCAATATAAATTTCCGTATAGTAAAACTTTATAGATAAATATTAAAAATTGATTTATCATGATGAGCTCATAATACTCGTTTAGTAATTCCTGTAAGTAGTATTATTATTACATGGTCGTTATAATTCTATAGGCAAAATATTTCAACGAGAAATAATTTGTTTGTCAAAATTTTTGGAAAACTAATATAATACATACCAATAATGTTTATTAAGACAACTTGGTAACTTTTTATATTATAGCATATTATAAAAAATTCAAGAATAACATTTGTGTATATATAAATATGAAAATACGTTTTTAATTAAAATATAAAATTAATAGATTTGAGCTGTTAAAATGTTAGTACATTATTAAATGTTGCACAGATTTAATTTAGTCATAAAATATCATTCAGATACGTTTTCATGTTATTTAATTGTATTAATTTATTACTGTTATTTACAAAGAGAAATGTGGAAAGTTAAGCGCACCTCGACCCTTCTTGACAACAAAGAACCCGAAGTTTGCATTTTTCGGCCTCTTAAGCTCTACTGTTTTCCGTAATCTGGTAGGCTTTGAGCTCATCTCCAACAATGACCATGCTGATGCCATAGTCAGGGAGCGAGAGCTCAAGAGTTGAGCGCTTTCAGTACCAGAAGATCTGCGGCTGTTGTGCCATGATGTTGATGTTTGGAAGCGGTGAGTGAGAGAGCGACCAGATGGGTCTAGAGAGGTGTCATGATTCACGGAGAGTTTGCCAAGCCTCTCGGCGCTCACAGCTCGCCGTAGTGTCTTAATGGTTTTCTTAGCAGAGGTGCAGAGTGAACTGAGCAATTGTCGAGATCCACTACTTCGACGGAGACTGTTCAGAAAGTACAGAAGAAAGAGCGTTAGTCAATTCTTGCAATATGAACACATCACATTACTCTTTATTCTAAGTATTTAAAGGTTTGATATTATTGTAGCTTTATTATTATGAGGTAATTTTAAAAGATGGAAGTATTATTTTTAATGTTCGTAGGTTATACATACATAAAAAATCGGTCCAACCTCCATGAAAATATAGTGCAACGTTATGTAAAAAAACTTCGATAATTAATCTATAATTTTAATTTAAAATGATTATAAACAGTTTTCAAAATGATTTATATTTAATAGAGATTAATGAAATATATGCAAATTATTTAACCTTTTAATGTGAGGAATTATTTGAAAAATCCCATACAAATTTTTTGTTATAACTAGAATGTCTTTCACATATTAGAAGCAGTAATAATAAGTTTACAAGATGCTTTCTCATTACAGCAATTTTACATGATCAGTACCTAATTTAAAAAGATATACTGAATAATACTTATGTTGGAAATTAGTAATTACCTTCGCTTTGGCTCTGATACGATGTTTTCAGACACTTTCTTAGAACTATTGGATTTCTCCAGAGGACGCACAAAATCTGCAGCTGTAAATATTAAGAAAATATAAGTATACTACTGACTTTATGAGTTAAGTACTATAGTATAGTACTATAGAATAGTTTAATTAAACTCACAATATATTGGGGAAGTCTGAGTTTCAACAGTGGTGAGAAGTGGGTTGGTTTTTTTAACTGTCAAGTAGTCGCCCAGAGTAGTTTGCTGTGAAGAGGTACATTTGGTAGTGAACGCTTCTTCAGAGACTGGAATATGCGGAACAGAGCACATGGCATCAGTACTTCTTCGGCGGTAGTGAGGGTTTGTCATGGGGATTCGAGGTCTGTCCTCGAGGCGGCAAAGTTTACTCGGTGGTTGAAGGGTAGTGTCGTTCTGGGATGGGGCTAGTCTCTTCTTGGAAACAGGTAGATGGCTGGGTAGGGATGGAATGGTAGTAGAAGAAAGAGGCTTCTGGTGATAATCCAGATGGAAGGAAGGATTCACAATGAGAGGCCGGGAACGCAGGTTCAACCGCAAAGTAGAATCTGAGTCTTCTGAAGACTCGGGACATATTCGCATAGTATTGCCTTTTGAATTTTTTAATACTGCCCAATCGGAAATTCTGGAAGTCAAAATCGGTAGAAACAAATATTATGTAGGATTATACGCCAACCAATTGTATTTAAAGTTAAAATATCTATTCATGACTTTCTAGTTCATTATAGGCTATCTAAAATATAATACACAAAAAACTACGAAAACTATAAAGTTGAAACAAAAGAGATTTTGTCAACAATTTTAAATAGATTCCTATTTAAGAAGGGTTCTAAAGAAAATAATTTTCACAATAATGGAAGTGGGTACTCGTTATTTTATTCGGTAATATATATTAATATTAAGGTTTAAATTTTTAGTTTCTAACCTTTTAGAGTTTTGAAAATTTAACTATAAGTAAATGTTCCAAGAATCACAATATTTTAAATTTTATGTTATGTTTAACATGTAAAACTATTTTTTTAAACATCGTATTGCGCATATAATATATTAAACAAAAAAACTTGATAGTTTATTTGATTAATTAACAAAATATATATGCCTATTAAAACTTGACAAAACAATTGAATAAAGGAGATTAATTAAGCGTAATACATTTTAGAAAGAAACAATTTTCTACCGTTTACAAATCCTATATATTTCTTCACATTTAGATGCAACAGATCTCAATGGGAAGCAATCGGAACTGTTACCATATCATTGGATTTAATGAAGCGATGCTTGAAAGTCCCGGTAACAGACACCTACTGTGCATAATTCAGACATTGCATATTTATGCAATAACTGTCCTGTGATCTCATTATAATGGTGAGTTTTCTCCCAGATGCAACAGAGCAGGCTAAAATTGTTGCAAGTGTCAAATATACATAGCTTGTTCAAGAAATGAGGGAAATGTTCAGACATGGTGGCCAAATAGACCTCTAGTTGTATATTGAGTTCGCATAAAAACACAGAAAGTCTGTGACCATCTCTCCAATTAAACACGATAATTAGGGGTGACACACAATTTTACGATGATGTCATCGATATTTTGTCCATCAAAATAATTTCCATCAATAGTATTTATTTGTTTATTTATAGAAAAATGAGAATAGTTTCCACTAAATTTTAATTCAATTCTTAACATTTTAATAAAATAAAAAATCTAAAAGTCACAAAACATTTATGGAAATAATTATTCGTATCGGAATCCTTCAGTATTGGCAAAAGTGTATAAACTATAAAGCATTACAAAATTAAACTTTGTACAAAATTGTGGAATTTTGTATTAGAATACCGATACTTGTGGAAGTAATAAACTTATATATTCCTGTGGAAATTTTCACTTTTTAATTTTAACAGGAATAGCCAAAAAACTGAAACAAATGCTCTAACATTAAAATTTTAACATATTTAAATTAAATTTTGATTTATTATAAACCATTCTGAGCTGCTCGTTTTTAAGTTAAATTACAAATATTTATGTATAAAAATATAAATTCCTTCCTCGTATACTGCTTGAAAACCAAAGTAACTATGTACTATACCATAATAAAAGAGAATAAGATAATATGCTTATCTATTACTTCAAGATGAAAATATATCTTACTTCCGATTGTACAAAAAAGTTTGGGGAGTCACTATATGTAAATTATAGTGATCATTTAATTATTTGTCTTGAAATATACACAATTTTTGTAGAGTCCACTTATTATGTTGTTATGTGTTCACATATACCTATACACACAATATGGAATGTCAAACTTCCTATTTATGTACAAACGTAAAGGTCTAAACTCACTGTTTAGTATGTGACAGCGGCGTCATTGGAAGTATATGAACCGCTCGCATCGGTCCACACATCCTGCTTCCAGTGTAGAACTCTCCATTGATAGGCATAATCGTATAATGATCTGTTGAGAGATTAGAAACAACAACATGATTATTTAAATTCATAAAAATAAAAATAGAGTAAATATGTCAATTATTTACTAAGAAACTGAAATATAATTCCAATAAAACCGACTAAATAAGTAATTTACTCATATTGTGACCAAAATAACATCTAAATGTTTTTTTTTTATTATAATATAAAACTGTATCTACTTTACATAAAATGAAATCTACATTTCAGGTTATACATTATGACTCAATGCGCGTGCTATCATCTACAAAAATCTTTCCACTGATTGATCTCGACAAACAAAAGCGACATGAGACTTCACCCTATGTAAACATGTAAACACGACCTGTCAGGTAAACTAGCCTGAGACATGCGCCCTGCTGTGAAATATACAGAAGACATTTGCACTCAGTACAAATTAAGGTACATTATATAACGAAGCTGTTTGCGATGGAAAACCGTCTACATAATTCCCATGAACAAAACATTAAGCCATGACAATATACAAGCTGTAGTACCATAGGCTACATAAATTTAAAAATTTGCACTAACAACTAATGTATTAAAGAATAACACAGTAAATACAAGAGCTCTAGATAACAATGCCCTCATCGTGTATGGCAGTAATTAATACTACACCAAACAAACAAAATAAAGTGACATTTGTTAGATATCTTCTTAAAAGACCGTTAAATTTCACACTATTTAAAATCGAAAAAAAGTGAGAAAATGTATAAGCCCTTGACTTAAGCTGCTTTGATAATCATCTCTGTAAACATCTTTATAGAATAGACCGGAACACTGGATTTCTTACAGCTAGATTATTATTACAACACCCTGGGGTTCAAGTGGACGTCGAACACTTGGATTTAGTGGACATAAATTTGGCTGAGATCTTTCAAATATCGGTCTAGTGTGAAAATATATATAGACGGATGCGTTTGGGGTTAGCCGAAAAGCGCACTGAAAGATTTTATCATATCTTTTAAAGAAATAATTGAAATTGGCTTTTACCTTTCTACCATAGAAGATATAATCTCAGTATAAATTGTAATTTGTTGAATTTATATGTATATCCTGATGTGTGCACAAGAAATACAATTTAATAACATGCACTATATTTTAAATGTATATTTTGTGTTTTCACATGTACATTTTCAAATGAAAAATAAAAGTTTCGCTCACATTATTAAAGTGAAAGAGTAGAAAGTAAAAATTATTTAGCCGAGTACGTAATTACTCTTAAAAATATTTCATGTATATATATTTTTTTAATTTTCCTTATTGGGATATTCCTAACATATTTCTGTTGAAAACTAAAATTTAAATGCTATAATGCATTAATTTTTCTACATATACACATACATACAATAACTTAAACCCCTGAACAATCATAATCCTTACAATATACTTTGCTGATATACAGAGTAATTATATTTACTAATTATAATTACAGTAGGTAATTATAACTCTATGCTGATATATATACTATATAGTTGATAACTATATAGAACGTATATAACTTAACAGATTATGTTGAACATTTAATCCTATAATTCAATAAGCTAATTGTATATTAATGACATTATATTTAACTTCTAAACTCTACATCCTTTAACACAAGGCGGTTTCCTCTCTCTCTCTCTCTCTCTCTCTCTCTCTCTCTCTCTCTGATGTATATATAGTCACATAAATGTTGAGATGTATTTAAATAATTATTTATTTTATTTTACAAGCTTTAAAAATTTACTATCCACACTAAAAGTAAAGGAAATTTTATCATAATAATATATATATTTATATGTATATATAGTACTACAAAAGTTTAGCATGTATATATTCTCTATATACATAATATAATATTTTATATCATATTAAATAATCAGTAAATAAATATATTAAAACATCAATTTTTCGATAACAAAAACTATTTTTAAATTAATTATACAGCAATATTAAATATAAATGAATAACTGCAAAATACACAACATATATTTTTTGATATATGTATATGTATGTATTTATATATATACCTCTTGATATTAGATGTGCAATTTATTTTAAAAGTAAATTAGCATAATTTTAATTTCCCATAAGGATATATTTCGAGCGTTTCATTTTTTACAAATACTATTTAACTAGACATTCCATTGTTCAAAGTTTTTTTTCCAAAATTATAATACAAAGCGCATACAGAAACAAGAAATGATGTTTCAACGCCACGGACTAATAAACTTCAAGCCGTCTATGCATCTATCAGTCACGCAATCAGTGAAAGAAGCAACAAGTTAAGACATTACATTATCCTCTCAGATAACACATTAATTCCTCTGGAATCGGAGAACAACTATCTGAGCGAAAGTAAAATCCTAGAAACAGAGAAACAGTTACTCAAGGGACATCTTGGGCGGCCTGAATAGGTAGTCAGTGGAAGATGATCTTGTAAGGTCCGCCTCTGGTAGGCAACCCCTCTCCCCCCTTTCCCATACTCCACATTGACATAACAATTAATCGAGTTCTTCCCCGGACAACAGGTTTCATTTTTTCTATCTCAACAATGATTTATAATTTGAGAAACTTGACTCGTATTTCTTTACCGGAACAGGGGATCAGTTCAGTAGGAGTGGTTATTGTTATTTTTGCTTAACTCCACCTTTCTTATAAATTCAACTGCGTTTAAACCGGGACAATCTCCTTCCTAGCCCAGCAACCCATATAGGACAAAGGAGATCGTGATTTCGAGGCCTTGTGTGAGATCGTCGGTGTACGGTTTTTGATTCTAGACAATCTGTTCGTTTTATTCTCTTGCAAGATAAGCCACTAATTTAACGCTTAGGTATATCTTTTTGTCAGGAGAAATGCATATATATGTATATTACGCGTAAAATAGACTTTGAATTCCGGTCATTTTTATTGTTCAAATTTATGTCTATAGTATATATGTTTGTTTTATTTCTAATGGATTTTCGACGGAAACAATGTACATATTTTTCAAATTTACATAAAGGAACACACATATGTATATTTAGACATCACCATAATTCTAAATGGGAAAAGGCAATTGATAGTATAATATGTGTCGTTTATTAATTATATATTTCATAAAATATTTAAGTAAATATCGAGTTTTATCTTTTACTCGGCATATCTACGTTTATTTAATCCATTAATTAATGTTTTAATAGCTTATTTTCTCAGCTTATGTATATATACATATATAGAATATTTGAGAATTTTATCGGTTCATAAAATAATTCTAAATATACCTCGGCGCCAAGTTAATAACTCGGATTATAATAAGTTTAAATCCAATAACAATAAAAGATGCCGCAAGGTATACATATCTGCACAAGTAGATACAATGTACAATTCAAGGTTTACAATATTAACTATATCATAAATAGAAATACTTAAGATAAACGGGGCTTTTAATGTTTCGAAGTTACACTATAACAATGATTTGCTAAAATGTGATGGAACTAAAACATTATATTGAAACAGTTAAATATAACTAATGCATATTTATTTACATTTCATTTATAATTTTACAGAGACTATAATGTGAGAATTAATTTAAATGAGACAGTCGCCAATATTAATCCGTTTATATCAATCATTAAATGCAATAACTTTATGGTTCCATAAATTAGTATTCGTTCTATGCTCATAATATATATATTTAACTGCATGTATCTACATATTATTATATATAAATACTATAACAGTTGAATAATATATAAATACAGTGTATACCTATAAATTTCAATGATTAATGACTTTAAGTAATTTGCAAAAATAAAAAAATACAGTAAACGGCACATAAACCACGTTCTGTAAATATGTTTGGTATTGCAATGATAGTGCTCGACGAAACAATAATATTATATATATATGTGTATAAATGTTATAATAAATGTTATTTCAAATAATAGAATGGTATTTGGTTAATTTTTCTGTTTTAGTAAGTACATTATACTTAAGTGCACCAGATTTTTTACAAATATACTGACAATGTGCACCAGCGTCCAGTAAACATTATAGCTCAGGCTGTATATAGAATTCAATGTTAAAAATAAGTTAATTTGAAGAAATCATAATTATTTGACTATACCTACAAAACAATACAGCTTGTAGATTTACATGATTATAAGCATAGAATAATTATAATAATCATCAACTCATGAACACGAGCTACTTCAATTGATATACATACATATAAATGTATATATACGTCGTAGAATTCTGTATGTCCATGTATTATACGATGTAATCTGGGGCGGTCCCAGGACGGGGGAGTCCCAGGAGTTCTGGAACCGCTCCCTTAAAAAAAGTGCTCTTTTAATTAATTCGTTTTTTTTACTAATATTTTATGTTAATTTTAAATATAAATTCACTAATTGACAGAATAATATGTGAATTGTTAATTATACGACTTCTTTGTTAACATTATACGAATGTTATTTTTATGTCGATTTTAGCGATACTCTCTGTTCATTATACCAACTATGTTATTTAAAATAAAATATTCAAATTTCATGACATATTGCTCTTTTTTAATGTTGGAACCCTTCCTTATAAAAATCATGAAACTGTACCTGCTAACTACAAAATAAACAAGTTATTTTAAGATTTGGATTCCGCAATATCATGACCCACAACTGAACAACGATATAATATTAATGTGTATGATTAACGGCTAAAGGCTTTATATACCTGGTTATCTATGGACTGTAATATACCTACTATATATAGTATAATTAGGTATCTATTTATGTATGACCTGTGGTCATATGTGTATTTATGATATAAAGGTAATAGCATACTGCATAAGTATATTATATAAATGTTGCATACCAGTATTATGTACAATACTGAATAATACATAAATAGAAAGAGTACTTTTAAGTTTCTATTATAATATCACCGAAAATAACCTGAAAAGATAATTTATGACCCCACCAGATACACATTATAGCACAACTCTTTCGGTAGGGGTTTTATTGTTAAGCAATATAATAAGGTCCCTGGCAAGGATCCAGAAAATAAAGCCGCAGGGAGTCATTATTAACGAATTGAGAATCATCTACAAAGGCGACGAAATAATTGCCCTGATAACAGCCAGCAAATTTTCAAGCTCGCTTTTATATGAGTATATATATATATATATATGTATCAAACTAACAGCTTGCCAGAAACTATCAATTAAGTTGACTTAAAAATGGAATAAAAAATAGATATTTTCTAAATATATTTTTTTAGTCTTGTTATAAAATGTAATCAATGAAACAACTGTAGTTAAACATTGGCTCCATAATTAAATTACGTAAAAATGCGATGAAACTTTGTAGACTGCATCACAAAATTAAAGACCATTAAATACGTTTTAATTATATAATGTAATCCAGTCAGTGTTATTATATACGTTATACCTTGGCAAGCTGCGGTTTCTCAAAATTAAAAATATATAATAAGGGACAATGTAGTTCATTTTATTAATATTGAAGTCTAAATATACGATGATTTTCTATTTTACAGTCGTAAAACAAAAATAAAACTTTCCGCCTAATAAAGTAGCATTGGAAACTACCAGTATAACAATATATATAGCAATAATGATTGCATCAAAAGTTTTATTAAAGGAGATTTAGCTCAAATTAGCTAAATATTATGTCTCGTATAACCTATAGTTATATATTTCTCGTTTTAAAATATCTATTTCCAATATTATTAAAAATATACATAAGTTATAAAATAATGGAAGCAGTCGTTTGCAAGTTGGCAGAAAATTAAATTAATGAATAAATTAAGTTAAATTAATGCTAAAAACCAAGCAGTTAATTTGACACAAAAAACAAAGAAATAATATTAAGGTTCAATATTTGTATAGCACCAAGATTTAATTGGGGTCAAATAGTCATCAATAGCATAGGATTAGAAACAATAACTGTTTCTCGTTAAGCAAACATTACACTATAAATAAAATAATTTACACACCTTGTAAAAATATATCCATAACGCAGTCGAATAACAAATCGATATAGTAAATTATAAAGTGACAAAGTGACAAAATAAAATTCGCGGCAGATCGCTTACCGAGAAGGAAGTGCGTCGAGATGACTTTTCGAATAGAACTCGGCGTGAGGTTGACAAACAGGGAGGTGTGGTAGTACCGAATGATGGAAAACAGATCAAAAGTATGACGTAAATAGCGACTGGTATCACGGGTCTGCAGTAGAATACAAGAGTCAGGTCCGAACGGACTCCAGTACAGTATTATATAAATTCTCTTTGGTCATCATAATCGACTACTGCTCTATACACTTAATAAGAGTGAGGGAAGGGGGGGGGGGGGGTGGGGAGAAAGGCAGGATTGTGGGTGTTATGATAGTGCTGCTTGCTAACTGAGCGAATCCTAATGTGTAAACAAAATAGCATTCCTGACTGAATTCCACGGACCAATCAGAAATTCATCTTTCAGTCGGTTGTTAGGCCGTAGGGGAAAAATAGGTCTCTTTCTCTCTCGTTTCTTCGGTTGTGGAGTTGGCTTTACTTTGGATCTTGATCATAGATATTTGTTTTACTTTATTAGCTTTATAGACAT
>JAYRBW010011143.1:0-13294 GCA_036023295.1 Invenusta paracnida
GATGTCCAGACTTGAAACCTGCGTTAACGCACTTTGGGAAATCTTGAAACCAGAAATAGTTGCTCAGAAAGCGAGAAATATAGCTCATCTGAAAGAAATCATAACAAGGGAATTTGCCCGGTTCCCTACAAATATTCTCGAATCCATCAACAAGCGTACCTTCAGACGACTGCACTTGTGTATTGACAAGGGTGGGTTGCAGGTCATCCCTATGACAATTAATTTATGTATCCTACTACATACCGTTAAAACATTATTGTTTTGTACACTCTGATTGTATAGTTTCATTTTTATGAATATACTTCTGATTATTGTTAATATAGTAATTTCATAAAAACTATTTTTCTCAATATGTCGAAGAAACTTTTGGAACATAGTGTATGTGAATAAGGATATCTCGAAATTAAAAGTAAAAACCTACACTTGAATAGAAATTATAATGTGATACTTTTCGGTTAGTAACTACTAACCAATATCAATCAAGACAGGGAGACAATGCGTACATGACTTTAAATATATATCGGATACAATTAACTTTAGGAGGGTTACATAGTTTAATGGAAAATAAATAATATTGTATAATATAAAATTACATTATTAAAACTAATAATAAATCATAATACAATTACCATTACAAAATCACATTAATAGATAATCCCCATAATAGTCACCAAATACAAGAAATAAGTATAAATCGAAGCTAAAGATGCAAAGAAGAGAGCTTTACAGACTTTACTGTCGAAATATTAATATTAAAAAAATATTGGTGTTTTTCCTATTTAATTTGATATTTGTAATGTCTTTAGTAATCAATAAGTTTCTCAATATTTAGTTAATTAATTTTATTTACTCAAAAATATACTAACATAGTTTTTTTAAATAATGTTCTCTTATAATATTGGAAAAGTAAAATAATTTAAAAATTGTTTAAACATGTGCATTTTAATATTTAGCAGTTACGATTATTAGTAGATTAAGTATAAAGTGTACCCTATGTCTGGTCAGGTGATTGGTGAAGGTCGTATGAACGTCGCCTGTTACCATGACAGAAGTTACGCAGAATTCGTCCTTCGATCAACTTGCAACAGAGCTTACCTTCTTCCTGACCGTATTCTTCCGGTGCCAATGGCTTTTTTTCTCGAAGACGACTCACCCTACTTGGATTATTTCAATTTCCAGTAATATACAATATTCACTTTAATACCTTTTTAAGTTTAGAATTTAGAAACAACAGTTGGTTAGAGTATGAATTATTTAAAATTTAGAAAATATACTTATACATGAAATAATTAATTTAACCACAAATTAAACGCATCAAACACATCAAACACATAATTAATATTAAGTGGCCTTTTTCCTAATTCAAAAAAGAGCATATCTGAAACATTAAATCGACCCTTTAACTTATATATGTAAATACATGTTTATAATAGGATTAATTTGCATTATTACCTTTTATATTGAATAAAACCATTATATTTGTATTTAATAAGTGCAATTAATTAAATTTAAAATACCTTTATTCCTTTTGTCTATTATAACATTCCTCCAAGTCAGCATACGAAAACTAACCGAGTCAGGATTAGTGGCACAGCTCTTCAAGAAGCACTACATTGGTGATGGTCTTGGAGGAACGAAGAATTGCTCTCTGGGTGCACAGGATCAAGAGACTGGCTCTATTCGTTTATCGGATATTGGGGGCGTCATGATCATCATGGGAATCATTTTCTTACTCGCTATGATCATCTTAGGATTGGAGGTGTTTTGGGTTAAAGGTCTGAAGAAGTCACCTCTCGCATTGAAGGGTTTCTGAGGCAGAATTTCTTGCTCGTTTTGAGTTCTTAACATTTTTGACTTTATGATTATTATTTACATAATGCTGCATTAACTTATAACCTGCAACATATAAGTGGCGCTTATTTATACGAAACTGCATGTTTTTAATTTGGAAATTTCAGTTTACAATTATATCTTCATCAATTTTATAATATTAATGCACAAATAACTGCACGAAAGAAAACACGCAGTCACTTTAATAATAAGCTCAGAATGTTATTTTTGTACGTAAATATATCTCTAAGCCTTTTCGTACAGTATGATGTGTAGTCCGTTTATCATCTTATAATTCTTAGCACCCTATACTTCAATTGATAATTTATTTTGTCTTTATGAAAATAGAAGATTTTTAGTGTTGCTTAATTTTATTCTTTGAACATTTATTAATGAAAATACTTTTTTGCAAACTCGATTTTTCAAGATTATATACTGCACGAATAATATTATCAGCTGTTTGACGTGATTGTTTTAATACAAATTAAATCAATATATCTTGAAAATAATTTGCCTTACAATATTTTTTCATTTGAACGTTTATGAAATAATTTTAAGAAAATGCAAATATTTAATTTAATTAACCTCATTATTTACATAATATATTATAAATAGTAGAGGCGATTTTACGCCGGAGCCAAAACCGTTATTGAGCCAAAGTTACAGAAAACTATTGGACAGATTATTCGCCCTAGCCAAATATATAATCTAAATATCTTGCTCTACATTCGTACTAATTTTCAACTTCATCGGTTAATAACTTTGGCCTATAGGGGTCATAGTATCAAAAATACCCCAAAAACGCTTTTAAATTGAGTTAATTTTCCGCCGGAGCCAAAGTTACTCAATTTTAAAGCGTTTGTTGTGTTATCTTTTGATACTATGACCCCTATAGGCCAAAGTTATTAACCAATGAAGTTGAATATTGGTATGAATGTAGAGCAAGGTATGTAGATTATATATTTGGCTATAGGGCGTATGATCTGTCCTGTAGTTTTCTGTAACTTTGGCTCTGGCATAAAATCGCCTTAGCCTAATGGGAAAATATTTCATAAATATTAATAAAAGTTAAAATAATGTATAAATGTATATATAATTCTCAAGTTAATTTGTTTATTGTTTTACTTAAAATATTATAATAAAAATAAACAATTCAAATATGTTTACTAAACACAATATTATTATTTATTTTTTAAATTTTAATTGAGTAATATGTGACGCACAATGATGACAATTACACTGATAATTATTACAATATATATTTTACTAATTACGTTTATATTAAAGTAATATTACGTAATAGGTATTCGTTTTATTTTAAAAATACCTTTAAACCGACGTGTTATGGTTTAAAAATGGAAGAAATTTGATTTAAACGATACAAATATATTATTATAATAATCACGACTTTCATTTCTATAAAGTTTAACTAAAATGTTACACACAATACAGTTGGTCATCCAAGATAAAATAATGCATTAGAGGATATATTCTTATCTATAGCTGTATATGCTACTTATATAGTAATCTAAACTCTGACCATAGTAATGTTAAGGAAATAGCATTTGCACCAACACAATATGACATAAAACAGAAGATTTTTTAAATATAAGTTGAATAATATTTCTGATAAATAAAAACAAAACGGCTCTTGAAAACGTGCAATAAACTTACATGCACGAATTTGACGTTGAAATGGTTCCTATATAAGTACACACATGTGTGTTTATATATCCGCCGGGTTATGCTGCTCTAGGTTGAGTATATGTTACTTTGCTGTGCAGCCATTCGGGTTATGCAGCTGGGTTATCCTATCAGTAGTGTGTAAACACCCAAATTAAAACAATTGTATTATTTCAAAAAATCCTAGGATATTCGGACATTGTAATTAGAAAAAAATAACATGTGTTTATACATTAAAATAATCATCATTCACAAAATTCTATTCACGTATTTTTTTAATCTAATTTATTAAATACATTAACATCAGAAATATATATTTGTAAATTGGAATTTATTTTATTGCTTATACTAGTAATAGTAGTATAAATGTACAAAATTTTTCCGAAATTTTAAAATAATGAATTCCCGGTCTGTGCTGCCAAAATTGTTAGAATATTAATTAAAACGCAAAGAAAAATATTCAAAATACAGGCATCATGGTATTATATAATGTTATACATATTATATTGTTCAATATTTCTTTAAGTAACACATCTAAATTATAATAAAATTATAGAAATATAAAAATATGTACATATTAGTGTCCATATAATAATTTAAAATGTCAATTTGTTAACAAGAGTTATATAGCTTATATTTATAGAAATTATGGTGAGTCCTAAGTTAACTGATTGAATTTATGACAATTTCATGTTATTAGGTAAATAAATGTTGGACTTTTATTTTGCATGTCGTTAAGATTGGTAGCGTTCGTTGTGTTTAATATTATATATATTTGCATGTGTTACGAAATTCAAACTACAATATTTATATACATGCGTAATCATTATAATTATCTCACCTAATATTATAGTGTCCATCACCTTATTAGGTAATCGTAATAAACGTTTAAAATACCTAGTATAAAAATTTGACCAATACGCGAAATATAGTAATAGTAAATAGTAATATTATTTCTACATGTCCTAACCTAGAATTTATTTTAGAAGTAATTGTAAAATGAACATTTATCTTTTGTTAATGCCATGTGAGAAAATAAATTTGTAATACTTATGTTTTGTAATAAACTTTGTATTTATATATATAGATATGTTTCAATTTCAACTTACATTTTATACGTTAAACATATTAATTAATGGGTGAATCAATAATACAAGTTAAATATATTGTATATCTTTATTTAAGAGTCAACTATACTGTATTTTTTATAGAATAAGATAAAATATAATAGATGAAGCACAAGCTGTTGTGAAATAATAGTATATTTCTGTGTAAAATATTATACTCTTATTTCACAGCAGCTTGTGCTTCATCTATTATATTTTATCTTGTTCACTAAAATATGCTGGTCCAGAAAACTATTTTTATAAATACCTATATTTATTCATTGTATACATAATTACAATATATTTTAAAGTTATAAACTTAATAAAATTTATACTGCATTCTATATCCAAAATAATATTTTATAAATACGAAAGCATTTGTTCATATTGCATATTTCATTATCTTATCCGTTGAGGTATATATTTCGTTAAAATTTAATACATACATTTTTATTTAATTACATATACATATAATAAAAACCGGTTAAGTATAGATGAAATAAATAATAAATACCGAAGGTACTTCATCAATTAAACTGTTTGTTATAAACATATCTAATTTGAAATTTATTTTTGAAAAGATTTGTAATAGTGTAAGTAATGATTAATCTTCACAGTGCATTTTTATTTAAAAAAAATGGTGTGAACTTCATAAACCATGCATGTATAATAATGTAACTTATTAATTAACAAAAATAAAATGTATATTTAAAATATAATTAGACAGTCTTATAAATGTTAGATAAGCAGTCAGAAGAAGAAAGTCATAGTGTTTTTTCAGTATGTTTTCAGCTGACAAATATACGAAATAAATATAAATACGATATAGTGCATCATTTATAAGTTTTTTTAAATTTCTTCTTAAAGAAATAATTGTTTATTTTTTCTACAATTTTTAACCTCACACAGAGTTATAGAAATTACTGTACAGATAATGTTGCTTCAATTTTAATATATATGTTCACAAAAATTTTGATTTAAAAAAGTGATTACAGTAAAAAATAGGATTTTATTACTTTATAATGTATTGCAAAACAATTATTATGTACAAAACGTATTAATGAATAAATTTAACAATTAGAAGAGAATAAAGTTACAATTCTTTTATAACACACTGGAAAGTCTGAAACATTGTAAATTTCTTATAATCAAGAGATTATAATTACGACAACTGTTTTTACTGTTCTATTATTATAATAATATAAATGTCTACTCCAAAATCTGCATATTCTCAGTCTACTGTAGACTTTCTTCAAATTTCTATAAATACAGCAAAAAAGAACAAAATTATTTGTTTTTCTAATCAAATAATTCAATCAAATATCTTAAAGATCGATGCAATAAATGGAAAATTCTAGATACTTATCGAAGCATAAACAGATATAACAGCGTGATATTCCGGTACAAAATTAAAGTGTATTAATAAACATCTTGATTGAATCTATACAACAATTATAGATTCATGATTTTAAATATGATATACATATCTTGTTCCTATAGCTCGTCTCATGAACGAGATCATTTTTTTCCTACTTGATTCACTTCGGATTTCTGCAATAATGATACGAAAATGAAACATTAAATGTTTAAATTTACTACTCAAATAATGAATCGACCATCTGATTTCTATAATAACTGTTTGCACAAACCGGTATAATAGTAAGATTTACACAATTTATTTAGGCAGTATATCCTGTACAGAATTGCAATGCATTTATAAATACATTGTTAGAATTTATAAAGCAATTACAGGTTTACGATTTAAAAGAAGATATACCTACATATATACTTTAATTATAGCTTACCTCATGAACGAGGTAATTTTTGCTACTGGGCTTGTTTCGGATTTCTAAAATAATGAAAACAGAATGAAACATGATATGTTTAAATTTTCTATAAGGAATTGTTCATCTAAATTCTATAAATAACCATTAGTATAATAGCAAGATTTACACAATTTATTTAGGTAGCCTATCCCTGTAGTGGCTGTATAACATTAAAGTGTATTAATAAATATATTGATAGAATCTACACAGTAATTACAGGCAGGGGCGTGTACAGGATTTAAGGCAGGGGGGGGGTTATAAATATGGGAAAAAGGGTCGCTATTATTAGAGGTATAATATTCCTTATACAAAACATAGTATAAAAACATGTGAATCATTAATAGATTAAAATATATTTTACAATCATGATCAGAACAGTTAATATTTGAATACATTAGATGAGTGAATATATGCGTATACACTGTGTTATAATCAGGTTAATCAAGGTAATCAGATATATCCACAAGTTGATCTGACAAAATGTCTGTTAAAATCATACGCCGTGGGTTAGATCGTGCGAATGTGTTTACTGCAGATTCTACATCAATTGGTATGTCACGATGAAAATTCAATAATGACAAGCAGGATAACAGACGCACATTGCCCATTGTCGATCTGTAGGCAGTTTTTATTCGTTTGAGTCCGCTGAACGACCGCTCGGCTGTGCACGTTGTTACCGGTAGAACACATAAGATCCGCTCAAAGAGTTTATGTTTGGAAACATAGTACCATAGTAGCGGCGAGAGATTCTGCAGGTGATGATGATAGGTTGAGTTGATCAGCACGTAACCATTTGTTTGCCATGTTAATAACTCACCATGTAAGCTGCCAGGCGAGGGGAGATCTGCAGCATAGGTAGCCGACATGAACTGTCAATGATCATGTGGTCAAGAAAAGGCACCGTTATCGAGTGTCGATAGTAATCAATAAGACTTGAGGCAGGTGTGTTGTCTCTGTGTCGTTGCCTAGCACACAAACTGGGCATTGCATTGTGGCACCAACACTTACTGAAATTGTTGTTACCTCATTGAACCATTCTGCATGTATGGTATCAACATCATCGTGAACTGCTTTCAAGGCGGCCATTACCACATCACTAACATGGATGCTAGCTTTTACCAGATCAACTTCAACACCTTGGATAGCTATTGTAATACTTCGTATGTAACCAAGACAATGTTGGGTTACCTTAAAAGCTATAATAAATTCAGGTTGTGTTATCGCGAGTAGAAAGGCCCGAGCATCTGTCAGGGAATCTGTAGTCCAAAGTTTAACACCTTGACTACAAATATCTTCAAAATAGTGCACAACAGCCATATGCAAATCCACCATCGTAGTGATTGAGTCGATTCTGTCCATTCAGCGTGTTTTACAAACATCCTTCAACTTCTTATTACTGTCAGGAGCAGTTTCTTCAATTGCGCAATGGAGGGCATATTGCAACTTAGGGTGTGAGTCGAAGAAAAGACAAAATTGTTCCAAACATGTTTCGCACACTAGTAATTTCTATAGTTTTTACTACAAAGATTGAGGCAGTGAGAGGCACAATGAAAATACAAAGCCTTTGAGTGCAGATGTTGGATTCGAGCAGCTGCACCTTTTGATGCTCTATACATATTTGCAGCTCCATCGAATCCTTGACCTCGCATTTTACTGGGATCGATACCTAACAGCTTTAGGTGATCAAGAAGGAGGTTCGAAATAGCCTCCACAGAAACACCTTCCTTGCACTCAACGAAATAAATTAGCCTTTCATCAATTGTTAGTTCATTAGTATAGTATAATATAGTAAAGTATAGTATAGTATAGTGTAATAGTGTGTATACAATGGTGAAGCGTCATTATATAACATAATATACATACATACACATATTATTATTATATTAGTTGTATGTAAAATTGTGTATATTTTCATTACCCTGAACGAGTAAGTCGTACTATATAGCATATTGTAGTATGTATTTTAATTCTTTAACTGAAAGATGTGTTTCTCTCTAGTGTAAATTTAACATTTTAAGGAACGCAACTTACCGGAGGGAGGGGTTCCGGAACGGAACCCAAAGAACCCCCCCCCTGGCCACACACGTCTCTGGCAGGTTCATGATTATAAAAAGGATTTTTGTTTTAAATAACCAATTGATAACTATATCGCAAATGTAAATTTCCTACTACCCGAAGCTGGCCTCGGTTGGTGGGCATCGAGTAAGCTATTGGCGATGTAGAGATATCGATTTATGCGATAATGAAATGTGACAGTCTTATATATTTTGACTGTTGCTTTATTCCAATAGTATATAAAACATTTGCATGTCACACAGACTAATGTAGATACCTATAATATATTCTTTGAAATATAATTAGACTTTAGCAGTAAATGTTGATATGCTACATGTTTACCCATTTATATATATATTTATTATTTATTTATTTATAAATATTATAATATTTATATAATACCTTATACATTTTTGTCATACGAGTTCCTATTACTAATTGTTTCTGGATAATTTTACCATTTTGTGGTAAATCAATAACCTGTCTCGGGTAGCCTGTCATACATGCATAAACCTATTTATAATGATAAATATTAAATTCCTACTTTTTATTTCAAACAATTTTGTCTCGGGTGGTCGTTAAAATCATGCACTCAGTACTCACTATTAACGATAATCAATAACCTGTCTCGGGTATCCTATCCTACATGCACAAACCAATTTCTATGTTTATATTTATAAATAAAGACTTTAATTGTTGCATCTCGAAAGTAACAGCATGCAGACCAAACGTTTTAGAAGTCCAACAAACTGTGGAATTAATCGGTTGTAAAGAAAACACGGAGTGTAAAAATGTGAATAGTAACAAAGTATTAGTAAAAATAAGTACAAGGGGCACCAGTAAATTGTTCTATAGATACGGGAGTTTTGTTGTATAATAGGATTAGATACAGTTCGTAGGTTACCAATGACAAACTGTACAGTTAATTATCATTAGTTTTATTTTACAGTATCAAACGGCAATCCATACAAAATGGTTGGAGATTGTACATACACTAGCAGTAGAAATTGAAGATACGTGATAGAACAAAAATTCGATATAGCTAAAAAATGTGTTAGTGAATTCCTTCTGGGGACCGATTTCTTGGTAAAAAACAAATTTAATGGGAAACGAAATTGAAATTATTTGAACCGATAAAATATCGTTAGCTAAACAAACAACAATAGAAGTAGTTGATACAAATCTAACAGACGTAGAAAAGAATTTAATATATGAATCTAAGTGTTCATCGCAAAGTTCTTTAGGAAATACTGAAAATAAAATCGAAATAATTGTCGTATTCTCGAGTTCAGAGCACTTGATTGAACCCGGTCAAGAAAAAATAATTGACGGAACAGTCTAAAACGGAAATATTCTTGATAGATCATACTTATTCGAAGGAAAATCTGATTTAAATAAAAACGAGATACACCTTTTAATAGTATTGTATCGTAAGAAAACCACCTCTCCGCTTTAGCAAGACATCTTTTATTTTGCACGAGACACCAAAATCAGCGTGTTATACAATATGAGATAATTACCTGTACACTACAGCTTACTGCTCTAAACACTATTCACCACAATACTATATAAACAGATTAGGTAGGTACTTACTATGAACAGAAATATAACAATACTATATGCAGTTAACTAACTATGCAGAAATATAACGGAAAGAACAATCAGTTACATTATTACTATAATTATATATGACATAATAATCAAACTAAAAATTATATCCTATTACAGAATCAATTATACGATATGCCTTCCCCCTTGCAACAGGCAGCGTACGCACTGTTTTAGAATATATTAAACTCAAGACTCCATACCATATCTGATGACAGGATTGTGGTGCCGTTTTGGGTATCTGAGTTCTTTGCTTGTGTCAAAATGTGCCTCTTCTATTTTGCAGGTTTACACTGGTTTTTCCAGGATTGTTTCCCCTTTTATGTTTTCAGAATCGTTCTCTTTATTCAACTGAGATTTTTCTTCGTCTTTCCCGTAGTCGCTCTTTTTAAATTGTGACGGTGTAACATCCCGTTCTCCCGATATACGTAAGCTGCGGTACGTCAGTAGTATCTTCTGTAAAAATGCATGGAACTCTGCTTTTTCTGGGGACCATATTCTTATTACCCTTTTTATAGTTGAACCATACGTGCAACCAGGCCGTTTGATGCTGAGTGGTATTGAGTCGTTTGCGTTTGTACTACAACTTTTTGTAGCCATCGAGTTGTATGGATATGAAATCCTTTGCGTTGTCTGATACGATTTCATTGGGAATTCCAAATCGCACAAATACTGCGTGTAATATTTGTAGCACCAATTTTAAAGATCTATCCTTGCAGAGATGAGCTTCTGGCCATCCCGTGAAAGCGTCTACGATTATAAGAATTTCTCACACATTCGGGACATTTGCCCAATCCATGTGAAATCGCTTAAACGGTTTCGTTGTCTGTTCCCATTTGTGCTGTTGACTCTACGTTTGCCTTTTAGTTTTTGAGAACACTTTGGACTGTTTCGAATAAAATTTTCTACATCCGCATCCATTCCTGGCCACCACACATTTCTTTTGAAATGTAGTTTTGTGATAGACATCACAAAGTGTGTTTTGTGAGCTTCGCGAATAAATCTTTGCTTCAATTTTGCAGGAACTACTAGTCGTGTTCCCAATATAATTACTTCGTTCTCCACTGATAATGTTTCACTATTTCTTTTAAATTGAGATTCACATTGTGTGCAGTTTTCTCCAGTCATTGGTTTTAAAATGCGTTTTTTAGGCAACATACTAATTTGTCTCTTACAATTTCCTGAACCATATCTTTCCAAGATATTTCACAGTTGTCCGACCAATGGATTGAATCGTTCATTTATACTTGATTCTTCAACTCGTTCATGTCTTCTGCGAATCTTAATCCAATCAGCGCGTCTACATACATGTGGTATTTCTTCACTTTTCACATATTTAATCTCGTAATCAAAGGCTGTCAGAGTTATAGCCTATTGTTGAATACACGCACGTGTATACCTTGTGAACGTCTTCTTGAATGGGTATAGGAATTTATCAAGCTTTGCAAAATACTGGATTAATGTTCTCTTTTAGCTTCCATTTAGCCTTTACGTTACGAATTGGATTCAAATTTGATATACCTCGCCCTGATCATCTTCATGTACCAAATGTATTGATTCAGCCAATATTAGTAGATCGTGGCCAAAAAATCCGAAATCTTTGTCTGCTTTTACGTTGGTTGACAATATTTCATATTTTGTCATTGTACTCCAAGGTTGTCAGAAGTACTTTCATTATCTTCAGTTCTGTTCCGTCGTATAACTCTTGAATGGTTTTCCTTTGTACTTGTCCAATTTGGGCTTGACTATGTCTTCCCACATTTTTTATGAGATAATTGTTGGAAAGGAGCCAGTGTCTTCTTGCATAAGAACTTCTCATGGTTTCTTTCCTTTTAATATAAATGTAATTGTTTTTAGTGACGAGTTTACTTTTCCATGGAACATGGAAAATATGTCTGCGCTCCCGTTTTCATCAGAGTCAACTCTTTGATTACAGTTGTTGGAGTATTGTCTTTTTTTGTTACATTTAAAACATATCAACGTGTATTTTGTACTACGACATTTACTGGCTATGTGTTCCAATTTATTTCAATTAAAACATTTTACTGGTGTCCGTCTTCTGTATTCTTCTCCACTTCTTTTGTTCTCTTGTTTTTATCGACTTGAGTGTTTGCGTGGTGCACTGTATTGTCTGCCATTTGCGTGTTATCTGCTGTATATTGTTACTTTTGCTCCACTTGTTGTATGTATTCCGCAGTTTGATGAAATTTCATCTCAGCAGTTGCTATTCTTTCGAGAATTTTCGTCTTTTGATGTTTATTAGACATTCCTGATATCAAACCCATTAAAATCATTTACTCTTAAGGTGATGCAGTGTTCTTTAAGTTGTCGAATTTACAATATTTAGCTGCTTGTCGTAGTTTTGCAACGAACTGCGTAATGGTTTTTCCTTAGAGGTGCTTTTCTGTATATAATTTCGTGCGTTCTGCCATAATAAGTTATAGATTTCACATGCTGAAAATAGACGAATGCTTAGAGAATTTGAAAGGTAATAATTACTTTTCTTCGCTAGATATTTTTCAAGGATGTATTTCCAATTGAAGAATGCAATCGGTTTAAAACAACCTTTATGGGATCAGATCAACAGTATTAGTTTAGGAAGCTCGCATTTGATCTATGTTCTGCCCCCCTGCGTTTTTAAACTCTTATGACCCATGTTCTTAATGGTCTAGTCGGTAACTGCGTGTCAAATTATCTCGATTTAGACGAATCTAAGCGATTGGGGTTAGTTTTTTACCTATTACGGCTAGTTAACTATACGTGAGCCTGTCTCGGGTGGTAGGTGTAGCCTCGGTCAGAAGATCTACTGTATGACATTTGCCTCGGGTGGGTGGTGGGAAATTAACAAATCTGTGGCGTACAATATTAAATTGTATAATAACATTGATAACATCTATAAAGCAATATTTACAGGTTCATGATTATAAAAATGATACATCCTTTAACTATAGCTCACCCATAGACTTTAAATATAACAACATTAAAGTAAAGGTAATTCATTTAAAGTCTATGAGCTCACCTCATGAACAAGATGTTTAAATCTACAATCCTAATAATGAATCGATTATTTAAATTCTATAAATTATAGCTATCTACACAAACCTGTATAATCAGCTATTCGTTGCACCGACATTCTAGAATCTTCTGCAAGTAAACGCGTCACTTGGTCAACATTCTGCAATCGAA
>JAYRBW010011154.1:0-13294 GCA_036023295.1 Invenusta paracnida
AGCGCAGGCAAAAGAAGAATGAATGAAAACATACTCGCACGTTCCTTATATACCCTTGCGGCGTTTCATTGGTTGGAAACTTGCTCGATCCTGATTGGACGTGAGGGGGGGGTCTTTGTTCTCGTGAGGCACCTTCTCTACTACTGCAATAAATTAAAATATTATTTTTACTTTTTACTAATTTTGAAATAGGTCGTCGATCTGCTTAATAAACTATAATTAAATGAGGAGATTCCTCATAATTCACTTAAATTTAACTAAAATGACATTTGTAATCAATAAATAATTTTAAGAAGATAAGAACTAAAAAATATATATATATTTTTTTTATATTTAACACGGGACTATGATCTAGAATACAATTACCATTTATTATCTTTCTCGCCGCTTAATACAAAGAAATACATATTTTTATCAATTTATTTTATCTACAACATATATTTTTCTCATTAAACATTTACTTTTATTTTAAACTACTGTTATTATTGTATATATTTCCGTCATAAAGCGTAACACTCTGAATACTGAACAAGGCTATATGGCCAACGTAGTTTGATCACCAGGATATTTGACCACCGCAGTTTGACCACCAGGACATTTGGCCAACGCAGTTTGACCACCAGGACATTTGGCCACCTCAGTTTGACCACCAGGACATTTGACCACCGCAGTTTGACTACCAGGACATTGACCACCGCAGTTTGACCACCAGGACATTTGGCCAACGCAGTTTGACCACCAGGACATTTGACCACCGCAGTTTGACCACCAGGACATTTGGCTACTGCAGTTTGACCACCAGGACATTTGGCCACCGCAGCTTGATCACCAGGACATTTGGCCACCTCAGTTTGATCACCAGGACATTTGGCTACCGCAGTTTGACTACCAGGACATTTGGCCATCGCAGTTTGACTACCAGGACATTTGACCACCACAGTTTGACTACCAGGACATTTGGCCACCGCAGTTTGACTATCAGGACATTTGGCCACCGCAGTTTGACTACCAGGACATTTGCCCACCACAGTTTGACTACCAGGACATTTGCCCACCGCAGTTTGACTACCAGGACATTTGGCCACCGCAGTTTGACTACCAGGACATTTGGTCATCGCAGTTTGACTACCAGGACATTTGAACACCGTTACTATTTATGACTCCATTTGTTTTTTCTATGATTCTTTTTAAAATCATATTATGAGTTTATTTAAAGCCACCAACAAATATCCTTTTAATAGCAGATAATATTGTACATTTTACATTAAACTCTTTGACATATTATCTTATAATGAATAAATGTTAACAATTGTAATTTTCGTGAACTCTGAGAATTAAAAAAATAAGGTGGTTGATTCTAAATTTAATGACAAATTGTTGACACTGAACTCCTCATTGTTAATATTATGTTTTTGTTTTTCAATGTCTTTCAGTAATAATTTTTTGGTTTAAGACAGACGACAATGCTTCATTATTATTAATAATAAATCAATAAATCAATAATACTTTATGAATCTTGGAGATTCTTGTACTTATATTGGGAGTTGAACGTTCTGTTAATATAATTGTTTGTATTAAATTCCCCACTTATTAATTTATATAAATGTCCCTGGTTGTATAATAAATAAGATTATTTACAAAAATACGATAATATTTTGATGTTATTTTATTTAATATTTTTTTTAAAATACATTATTTTATTCACCATCTATAGATTTATTGGCAAATCTTCAATACATAATTATTTAAAAATGTTATGTTATGGTAAAGCAAATATAAACAACATATTATATATTGTATAATAATGTGTATAATATATTAAACACACGCACTTCGTTAATGCAGTTCGTTTTCACGACTTTTGATAATTGTACGATGCATTTTGTATTTTAATTGTATGTAATAGCGCCGCTGACATTGCTGTGGTAATATGAGGCGCTCTACAAATATATACTTATTGTTATTATCACTTTCTCTTGAATATTGTTTATATATTGCATATAGAGAATAAGTTAAGGACACTTTAATGATATCATTTCGTTTTATATAAAAACTTAAATATTTTAATTTCTACAAAATACTTTTTATATTTCATTATTATTTAATTTTTTCAATATATTTTCCGCTTGAAATCCAAGTATTCATTCATTTAAACAAAGACAAATTGGAAAAATAATTTGTAGGCAATAACTATTGTGGGAATCTTTTTGCTACAATGGATAAAAGTATAAACTAAAAAAAAAAAAAAAGATTTTTTCGATACATTTTTTTAACAAAAAAGGTAAAGAAAATCAATTATTTAAGTAATCATCATTAACAATATAACTCTTCAACAGGATTGTATCCAAAGATATACATGAATTCATTCCGAGTACTATTATTTAGTAAAAACAAATATTTGAATCAAAATTTAATGTTTTCTTTTTTCGTCAGAAATTTAGTATAGGTATAAATGAATTCAAAAATAGCCCGCTATTTCTTTTTAAGTTTATTAGTTTGGACAAAACTCTATCTACAGATATATCTTGACACGAAAGCAATTAAATCTCATTGTTGATGTTATTGTTATTGAATCTCGCTGTTAATATTGCATTGAAGGAAATCACAAACAAATCGTTATATATTAAATATATCTTAAACATACAGTGGAGAAGAATTCGTTTGAGTCGTGCTTGGGCAAAATGAGCAATATATTCTACGAGAAAATATTACGGCAGTCAAAGTTAAATAGCAGTCAATGTATTCGAGGAAATATTTTAATGAATTATTCATGTGTTATATTTTGAGTGAGATTAACTAAATTTATTGCAGTTGCTATTAATCAACAAGTACATACATGTATAAAATGGTCTCCAGAAAATATATATATATAATATACATAAATAAGTTTATGAAGACGTCCTTATTTATAAAGGAAATGTATTTAACAATATACACAAATGAGAATATATTATGTAGAAAGAGAGAACTATTAGAGGAATTATACAAAGAGGAATAATTGTGGTTACATGTACGTAATATGTCAAATAAGAAAATATCTACAATCACAATGAAATATATGTAAATATGTAAATAATAGGTATATAGTTGCGTTTAATTCTTGAACTCAAAAGTCAAAATGGAAAATCAGGGAATTAAAAGTAGGTTACTTTGATCAACATTTATTATAGTCAAGTGAACAATTGTCAAAAGATAATGAATAATTAAGAAAGAATAATTTCTTGACTTTAGTTTATTAGTGTAATCTTTTGAATTCATCTTTCAAACGTATTTATCGAACAAGCGCATTGAAATGGTGAATTTATTATAATTATCTGTCAAATTGGAAACCTTTCCATGTAAAGCAGATATTTAATTATTAGTTAGCTTTAATTTTTGATATTTTGTCTTGTAATAATCTGTTTGTGCTATTTACGATATACGTTTTTAAATTCATCTAGTTATGTAAAACCCAAATTATTTGACTTTTCAAGCTTTATCCCCTTACAGCGTATATAAATAAAAATATTTCAAAATAACTTCGGATAAATCAGAAGCCATCGTATTTTTATAGTTAAGCATATTTTCTGAAACCATAAAAATATAGATTACATTCTTTAAATTATCCATTTAGACGTCAAAAGTAATAGTTTAATCAATAACCCATATTTATTCTAATGTTTCGAAATGAAATTAAAGTTATTGTGTGCTTTGTGTAACATAATGAATAGTGTAAGGACGAAATAATCTTCCTACAATATATGGAAAATTTAGGTTTAACAACAATTCAAGTTTCCATGACAGCCATTTAAATGCAACATATTCAAGAATATATATGTATTTAATCACTTCTAAAACTATAAAAAACAATTTGTGCAGATTGTTGAGAAATACATACGATGCGTGTGAGGAAACAATTTCGATAATGTGGAAGTCATTAGATTATTGAAAAATTAATGACAGTAAAATAAAAACAGTAGTTAACTAAAATGTCAACGCTATATATGAATATTAAGACTAATAAATGTGAAGAAGCATATATAACTGTATTCATAAAAAAGATATTTCAATCATCTTCCTTTGGAATGCATACAAATGTCACATAAATTGTTTTAAATTTAGAAATACAGAAAATAAAGTACAAACATATGCTTTCATAATATATTGTTTGATAGAAAATTGTATGTATGGCATATATTGGTAAATAAAAATAAAAATACATAATGTATAATGTATGTATAATATATTAATATTTACTATTTACATCTTGAAGATAACCATAAACTCGGTTAAACATTTCAACAAAATATTTTATGTACATATAATGTGAAAAATATGTCTATTATATATATATATATATAGGTATATATACATACATATACATGCATATATAGGTATATACATGCATTAAACTTAGAACATTGTTATAAATATCTCTAAATAGTTTAAATAAACACTATTCGTTTATTTACATAAAAATAAAGGTAATCTCTAAGATAAGGTAATATAATATGTCAGTGTGCGTGGCGACAATAACAATTATTTATCGTTGTTTATATGGAGCTGTGCGGACATCGAGAATATGATAAATTACCTGTTATAACATGTTAGAATATATAATTTCATTGGCTTATTAAGTAACTTTAAAATTACCTTACAATCAGCTATGACTAAACGCTTAACCAAATATCCAAATCAATAATGATATAAGCGAACAAACTATTTAATTTACGCAGAACATATGCTGCAGAAAATGCATCGAGTATATTCTAAACATAACAGATAAACTTGCTCGATATATGTTATCAAGATAATAATTTCAGTAAAAGTGTATACTAATACTGTCAGTGAAAGTCACTTCCCAAAATATATAATATTATGTAGCTTTAAGCGACTGGCAGAGAATATTCTTGATTACGTAATTTACAAAAATAGTAGTTTGCCATTGACACTGGATATATGGGTGTAAGACCTGCAGAGCATAGTAGGTCTAGATGTAGCGAATAATCCGTTGCCAATGAAAGTAAGATGAAGAAGAGAGAATAAAAGTGATCTGTTAAATTGTGAAAAGAAGGAAACGTGTGAATCAAAAAACTTATCTTAAACAATTAAAACTAAACATTGAGAAAAAATACTCAATTAATTGCAGAGTAAATCATATATGTAGACTATAATATACATCTAAATAGATAAGCCTTGTGTGTGAATGTGTTTCATAAAATGCTCCTCTAAATTATAATAAAAGTGGTCTGCTGCAGAACGCCTTTTGGTTGGTAATAAATTGGCAGATAACATTCTAAATGAGGAGTAAGAACTTAGGCACACTTTTAGGACAAATTGACGTAAATTGGACACACTAGGAGGAAAAATGAAGCTATTTAGTGAGTAGGTATCAAGAGACAGAAATATAGAAGCTAATGCATCGATTGCATTTTAGGAAAAGTTGAAGAAAAATATTATTCCAGCTAAGTGTGATTATCATAAATGTGTGTATGTATGTTAAATTTTACAAAAGAGGTTTGGATAAAAGTTAGTTTTATGTCTGTGTGTGCACTACGCATAGTGCTTCTGTCATGTAGAGCAGTAGACTAATGTACTACTTGGTGTATTTCGTGTTTGAAGGTATATCGAAAAGAATGGTCTTATAGATAACAACTCAATTAGCTGAAATACATTTACAGTCGAATTAAATATATTTATTTAGTGTATTTAACCAATAGAATTTTCAAGTTCCTTTTAATGAATAAATAATGCATTGATAATATGTAATAAACAGACACACATATTAACCAGTGTACATCGTTTTGCAATAGAATATTATAAGAAATTTATTTCTAAAATTAGTCTTTTTTTCTTAATTTGTGTACTTTCTACTAAAAATTGTTTTTGTAATATACTACTAATTTAAAAGTACAGAATGAATGGGGTACTTATGAATTAGCTATTTTCAATTCACTCTTTTATTTGATACGCTTTATGGGAATCTAATCTTACAATAAGTACATTTTCATTAATGTGGTACGCTTAATGCAAAACACAGCAAATAAAATTTACCCCCAAACTTTTCTAGCATTATTAGAATGTAAAAACGATTGACTAAAACGACAATTTTTTAAATATCAAACTTTGGAAGATAAACTAAATGTTGTGTTACTATTGAATATTTACAACATAAAATTGTGCCTTTTGGGTTGGCATAAAAACTCGCTGACTATAATAATCGCAAAGTATGAGATTAGACAACTGGATGTTAAGAAATGGCTTGTCTTCAATTTATACAAACCGGTCTACAAGTTTGAACTAGATTTCCGTTGAAATGTGGTGCAGGTTTATATATTATTTTGTGGAACTGTATAGCATTATAGACAGATTAGTAATTTTTATATTTTAGTTTCGTTTACCCTCAGAGTGAACATAAAATGATTGTAAGCGTAGGAAAAGTAATGTTATATAATTCTCAGATTAATGAAGACAAAATTCCGTATTTATGTCATTTAAAACGTTTACGCAAACTTTCGAATAAAACATATATTATAGAATAATTGTTAATGTTTAAATGATCACCAAATAATGTGATTTAAAAAAACGCTTTAATCAATGCCAACATTTTATCCTCAGAAATAACACTTATTAAGTACATACAGGAAAGATGTAAATGCATGAACTTTACTCTCCGTGTAAAATTATTTTAACTTGTTTTTAAAGGATCTCGTCCGAGCATCAGTTAAATTGTTGAATTATTTATTGCGTCAAGCATAAACAGACAATGGGATGGTTAAATTCATCCTTCCAGGTGCCTTAATGTGTATGTATTATGCCTTTACTTAATAAACTTGACTATATATATACATATATAGGAGTTGGATACACAATAAGGGTGGTAGTCTATTATAGTTGTTGGCAATAATATAGTAATTGTATAAGCGGTGGTATTCTTATACGCATTGTTATTGAGGAATAAAGACAATGAAGCAAGGATTGTATGGAGAACATTGCGTTCATCATTTAAGTAGAAATATATATTTTTAATCTGTTTCATTGGAGCTTTGGACACGTGAAGATATTAATTATTACATCGGAATAACATGACAATATTGATTACTTGCGGATATCTGCTTAATCGCAACATTTTGAGAATAACATTTACCGGGAAAATACCGATACAGTCTTAAGTCCGCAAATAAAACTATATTAAACATTATCTATAAATGTAAGATACTAATTCCTACCTGCTTTATATACCCGATCAGAAAAGGTTTAACAAGTCCAACAAGATGGTGGACCATATCACCACGCACAATGCTCAAATCACAGGTCATAGCTCGGTCAATATTCCTCCCCCCCCCAAGAGAGAAGTTTGTAATGCAGACCCATCGCATGCCCCCCAACACGAAGACCAGATCTTCCGTTGAAGCAGAACATTAGCCTGCAATAAGTAGAGATTGTAGAGACTGGCACCACCAAATGATCCAGCTTGCAGACAAATGCGGACCTTAATGATACTTAAATGTATCCATTTTTAAAACCAATAACTGACATTTTTGAATAATAATGCATGATTTGTAAATTTCTGTACGTAGGTAGATGGTTTGACATATGATTATGTGTCTAATTAAGACAGCTGTTGTGCTGTGTGTTAGAAACCTCTGAGCCACACTACATTTTTAGTTTCTTATATGTATAAATCTAAACGATTAAATTATGATGAGACCTTCAATAAAATAATACATCCTATAAACATAATTGAAAATCAACGCAAAATTAACACGGAATTTTTCGCATGGATAGCTTTTATATCAGTGATCCTGAATATGACAAAATAATACTGGATACTACATGACTATATACACATACATATGTATTTCTCATCAGATATGAAATGTGAAGGTATTTCAAAATCTAATTTTAAATGTGTGTATATCTATAATCGTATATTGAATATTGAAAATTAGGGTTAAAGACTCGGAATAACGGAAGATAATACTGCAAAGTGTGAATTGGAATTATTAGTCTCTAAAATGACAATGCCCCCCATTGAGCAAATCTGCGAGTTCCACTGTGAATTGGGCGTTTTCGAAAATAGGAAATATAATTTACAAATCACTGCACAGCGTCATTAATTTAAATATTATGCAGTTAACGATTAGGCAATTAAATGTGACCACTTAAGCTATATTGCCATGTAAAGTTATTACCTGAGTGCGTGTGTGTGTTTTATTAACTTTGTATATGTCGCAGTAATGAGAATGGAGCATGGAAATGAATATGTCAATGATATTGCAATAGATGTATACTAGCCTCCTTAATGTATATAATCACAAACACTTTTTTCTATCACTTTGATTTGATATTTCTAATTAGAAAATATGAGAAGAGATGCACAACAATTGTTTGAAATAACAAAATTACTCCACTTGATTTAAAAACAGTTATTGTCGATTAACAGTACGGAATTATAATTATGTAAGTTATAGAAATGTCATGAATTGTTTAAAAATAAATAAGGTATTGATAAATACATTTCCACTAGCTTAAGTAAGGATATAGTATTATTGAACCAAAAAATGCCTCCATTAATATTTATAATTTAAGATATAGATATTAAGTAAAACATGCTGGCCACTGTCACAGATCCTAAGTAAAAGGAAATTTAAGTCTGTTACATGTTTAAAAGTAAAACACGATTGCAGTGGTACTCAAATCTTAAATATAAAAACAATGATGGGAATTTACATATATATCGATTTCAACGAGCTTGACGAACACCTAAATGTAGTAGACAATTTCGGTCTAAAATTGTTTTAAATATTGAGTTTCTACTATTAAGGAGTCATAAAATGTAAGAAAAACACTGAAGTGTTACACTAAGTGGAATTTTCACGATTTTATTGCATATCCCCCTTGATCGTTGTAGTCATCATGGGCCTTATTATTCGAGTGCAATTTGGGTCTGTTCCTTATGCTCCAAAACACCCTGTAGGCGAGCTCAATCAACTCCAAGATTGTGACAAATGTGAAACCCAGAAAGATACTACAGATGCCACCAATTTGACTCAAAACTGTGGTCAAGGTGTACTCCTCGTTTTCCTGGTACTTTATGACAACATCATATCCAGGTCGGTTGATGTCTAACTGCAAGAAATTGTTCTCGAAAAGATTTGTATTCTGCAGCAGTTTAATGGCCATTTTTTGTGTCGACTCGTTCTGGGTCAGTAAGTCGATCGTTTCGTACAACTGGAACTTTTGATAGTAAATTCTGTCTTTCAATTTCTTGTAGTAGTTGAGTATCTGGGGTTTTTGGGGCCAGCGGAGCTGCGTGAGTTCAACAAAGTACTCAAGATTATCACAGGGCAAATGACACTTGTCTAGAATGTTGTTCGAGAATCGGAGCTTGACGTTTCGCTTGCAGCGTAGATTGGACGACACATTGTGCGCCGAGAGATTACCGCAGAAGGGCATATGCTCACTTCCCACGATTCCATACTGTCCCGTCTCCGCTGGAATGGGGAGCATCGAGTCGATACAATTGCAGATCTTCATCGTCTGAATCTGGTAGCCAATCTTATTGCAAAGGGAGCTTGTGTAGGTCATGACGCGTTCGCTCCGATTCTGCCCCAGGTGTTGGATGCGAAGCACCTTGCTCTTGTCCACTTCGCAGCGGTTACCCTTGAGATCCTTACTCTCAGTGCGTCGTGTCTCGTGAATTAGGAGTTGATTAGAGGCCCCTGGTAAGAGGTTCATGCCCCGCCGGTCTATCTCAGGGAAGGTGCCCTGTGGGTGGACCACAACCTTTCCCCCCGACCACTCCGTGAACTCGTGGGTACAGTAGGGCTTACAAGTGAAATCTTCCTCTTCATCTAAATAAAGAACCATACTGAGTCGGATTGTCTGTTTACTGATTTTCGAATCGCGTATAGTCAGCGTATAACAGTTGAAGTGTTTATAGTTCATTAACTGATCAATACTCACATTTGCTTGGGTACAAGATATTCGTAAAATATTCAGGCCGTCGACGTAAGTCACATAACAAAACTCTCGAAGTATAAAGTCATCCGCTTGATGCCCCAGCAGCGAGGCTGCCTCAATTCCAATCAACTGATAAAGTACGGAAATCCTACTCGGATCCTCCAACATAGAAACTACTGAGTTATTGTTGTCCATGAACTTTTGGATTAACGTGTAGGCCTTTAGGATGGTGACATTTTTACGACTCATGTTGCACAAATTATCCTCAGAAAAGTTTCTTAGGCAGAAGACACGATCCGTGTTGATGGGGTCGACATTGCACACAGTTACTGAGGGAAATTCCTCCGAAATATTGCGCACTGTTTTGATGTTCTCAATCGTCAGGAAGTTAAAATATCGCTTAATGAGGAGTGCAACTAGCACCATGTTGGCCACAAGCATGATCACTACGAAGATGCCCCACACAAAGCTCATGAAGGGGTATTCCGTCCGCACGACGTGCTGCATGCCACGGACACTCGTCCATCGACAAAAGGACACGAGGATATGTCGCACCGAGCCCACCTGGACAAAGTCCTTGGACGTTGCTCCGGCACCATCGGTCGTGTTATTGAAGGTCAGGGCCCCCACGGGGGGTGGTGTTACTGGCGGTGAGTCCTTGTTGTTGGTCAAGGGGTGAAGAGTGCCTCTCGCGAGTTCCTTCTCAAACTCCTGATCATCGTGAAGGGATCGACTGCGTACGCTCAGTTGAATCACTGAACCCGCCATTGCGCAGTGATATATTGCGGCCAATTCTTTGTCGCTTCAACACTTATGTATTTAAATTTTGACAGAACACAAGAAATTAAAGTTTAAAGCGCGTAATTGACATGTTATTTCACCTTTGAATACATTCAAAGTATTTCAGTGATTTCCAGGATAAATGCCCAATGAGCTCTAGTGAATGTAATTCATGTTTACTTCAAGTTATGCGTCTTTTATGGCTCCGATTTTAGCATACAGAGGCCGAAATAATTGATTGGTATATCATATAGGCGACTAGGAGCCAATCTGAACAAGAAGCAAAAACTGGGGATGCTTGATATCTAATAGTCATTGACTACTTTCCCGATTGCAGAGTGGACGTGTGTAAGCCAGGAGCAGAATATGATGTTTTAGTGGAAGTAAATTATCGCCGAAACAATAGAGCTTCCCAGGTGTGCGCAAAATAGGAAATAATTACAAGAATAAGCTATCACTTGATCAACCTACTTGTTGACATAACGTAACTTTGCTCCCCATCTTCACAATATACTAACACTAATAATAGTAATCACTGTCATCAATATAAGCTGTTAAAAACAATGTTTACATTCACGCAGGTTGGAAGTCATCATATTGAGATATAGTGAGGGAAGAATATTTAATTGTGAGCATTGATCGTTGGCATTATTATTATTTCAGTGTGTAGATATGTAGATAAGCGAACCCTTTTTATTGGTTTAATATTGAGCTTTGTCTTCGGGATCTTTCAACCAATCAAGTGCTTGGAATTATTTGTTTACGGGCACCACCCTTTAGAGTATAGTACCTACTGATGATTTATGTTAATCATGCCTTAATCATAATAATAGTATAGAACATACATATATTGCCTGAAAATTTTACCCAGCAAACATCCAACAATTAATATTTCCTTTCCTTTGTAATACATAACTATACGTATTTTAACTTATAGAGGTGAATGTCTCTAACAAAAATGCTGCCTGAAATTCCTTTTGATTCAATAATCAGAACTATTCCATTACACACGCGTGGTCAATTAATATGCATAAAAGTAATAATATAGTTTTAAAGCAGCAATAATTATTTCATGAAGTTATTAAAGTAAAGTTTTGGAATCGGGCCAACCTTAGGTATTGGATAATAATCTTATTAACTGATAGTTGTCTATCTGTTTGTTAATATTAAAATATATTTCACTAATTGTCTTGAAAATGCTTCATGTAACTAAAACACATACTGGGAAGGACGTAGGCAATATTTTACCTACAAATTAAACGTCATATCGATCGCAAATAAAAATCATAAAATGTCATACATAAATCGTTTAAGTTCAGCTCACATTATCTTTAGATTTTTATATATAATTTTGCACATTATTTAGATAGGTAAGTAAAAAATGTCCTCACAGGAATTTAGCGATGGTTAAATATGTAGGTAACTAATTTAATTATTTAGCTATGTTTTTATGCACGTATAGCATTTTTTTAGTATTATGCGCGTAATTTTTTTTTAAATAAGAATTATTCTACAAATGTAATCCATCAATCTGTCAAATTGAAGATATTAAACAAAATTAAATACATTAGAAGAGTGATATAGTTCTACGATTTTACATTATTTGCATTTTTATAATCAGTGAATTAGTAAATAATTAGAAATGTGAGGGAAATTTTAATTGAATTACTTTGATATTTTGTGTATAATATGAAGCAATAATACCTAATTAACCTTATCCATACCGGGCTATTTCACAAGACCAGCAATGTGGCACGGATGCCCCCATTGTTTTCCAAATTATAATTGGACTAGTGTTAAATATTTGGCGTACTAGTGTGGACCATTGTTCCACGATACAGATTCCATGTTAAAAAGTTGTTAATGAAATACATGTTTTAATGCAAAATTAGGAATTACAAAGTATTGTAGCAAATTGAAAATTCCTTTTTCCTTTTTTTAAGATTTATTTTAAGTAATACAAACGTTTTGTAGTAGTAATTGACTGTACATGTCAATGTACAGTATTATCCATTGTATGCATACTATAGGTAAATATTAGCCATTCTTGGACAACGATATTAACAGGTATGGACATTACAGGTGATTTTATAACGCCCCCCCCCCGGCCCCCCCTTACATATTTTAAGAAGTCATGCAACCTTTTTCATTTAAAGTTCATTTAAAAATCACAACAAAAATGCAAGATTGGGCCCCGACAGGATTCAGTTTAAGTTAATCTAGACAGCAAAACTATTAACTTAAATGTGTGGATCTATCTGTGTCATCGAATACTCCAATTATAAAAGCAATTTGTGTTCAATTATATTGTTTCATAGGGTGAGGAGATAAAAAAACCAAAGGTCGAGTTTTTTTACCACAACTCCGGTTTAAAACCTTGGTCGAAATGACTTCGACTAAAAGTCTGGTTTTTTACCTTGGTCGCAGAAAACCTGACTAAAGGTATACAGATTTTATATGGTGTGATCAAAAGAAGTTTTCTTAGACCACATTTTAAATATAGGCAAGTCGTTTAATTCAACAATACGAGACCGAGTCATATAGCACACCAATCAGGGAGCCCATCCCT
>JAYRBW010011165.1:0-13293 GCA_036023295.1 Invenusta paracnida
GGTCTGAGCTTTCGATGCTACTAGCATCATAATCATGGAAATCAGTATCAGTAGCATCGAAAGCTCAGACCTCCTATTAAAAATATATTTATTTTAAATTTAAGTGGTTTTTTCAATAAATACATTTAGTTTGGTAGCTCAGCAAATTCATCCTACTAGATAAAAGGAAAAAACATTGCAGTCAGACGAGATAATTTATAATTAAAACTGTCATAAAAATAAAACAAGGTTGTTTGTATCTAAGCAAATTATTAATGTTTAAGTGTGCTTATTATTTTTTAATTTAATGTGTGTCACTAGGGCTATATATTCTATATCTCATGTTCGCTCGTTATAATTGTTTTCGATTAGTGTGCACAATATAATTGATAAATGAGAATAATCTATCCGGGAGTTATGATGAGTTATAGATATACGCTAATTTGAAAATGTAAATATATTCAGTCAACTAGAAAATCAGAACTATAATTTTTTTATAAAATAAAATGAATAAATTATGTTGATAAAATTATATTTTATTTTATTCAGCAAACACATATTATATATAAAACACTACAAAAAACACTTAAAATATTATAATTAGCATTGAATTATTAATAAATTGTGGATACTTATTTGATGGAAAGATACACATTTATATAATTTTGACAATACATTTATTTCTCAAATGAAATTTTTTTAACTACTGTATACAAGTCATTTACAAATTAAGAATTTAATAATTCTAACGTGACATTCATATATATTTCTAATTGTTTATAATAGTGTTTGCAGTCACTTGTTTATCATGTTCAATTTTTCTTAATCATCAATTTTTTAATTTTCACTTAATATTTTTTTTTAATCAAATTCATTTTTTCAAATTAAATAAACTGTACAAATTATGTCTTCTGACTTTAAATTTTGAAATTGAAATTTCGAGGCCATGTTGAATTAAGTCTTAAAACTTATCTTATATGATACACGGTAGTTTAAGATAAAAAAATATGATTTCCATAATTGAAATAGTTTATAGATTCCGCGAACTTATTGACTTATAAGTAATAGCAAGTAGTTATTTATTAAATATGAGAAAACAACTTTTCGTGTTTTACATATTACACTATCTTATGCAGCACCTTACAAGAATTAGCAATTAGAAATATTGTAATATTAAAAAATTCAAACACAAAAATCCTAAAAACAAAAAGGTAAGCATTTACATAATAAGAAACTCATCTTTTAATGATTGGAGGAAAACAAGCTAAGATTGGAATATAGGAATAGGAATGAAAATAACAACTATGATTGGCTAATAAATGAATGATAAAATCATGTATGTATTAAGTCCTCTTTTGGAATTGAATTATTTCTAAAAATTTTCTAGAGCGGTATAGAGGTAAGTTAAAATCTGCATTTTTAATATTATACGTTTTCATATATATTTAAAAAATTTTTAACTATATACCTAACTGTCATATTTTACCTATTCTAATCAAATCGAATCTATAGACATATGATCGTAAAGGTTTGTTAAATTAGTTAAATAAATGTATTATACATATCATATTTAGTTTATATAAGGATATTATCTACACTAGCTTATAGGAACATCTAAACTATAATACAATACTGTTTGAATAGGAACTAAACCGTATTGTCTAATTAATGCAAACCTACTGCATAATGTGAGCTAAAAATATTGATTATGTTACTAACATTTAATTGTAATGCTATACAGTACTATAATGCAGTGTGAATACAAGTAATATAGCACATAATTATCGCTAATTTGCAACAATAAATACGTTTTGAAGAAAGTATATTTATAAATAGTTCCACTGTTGTTATTTTTATTTTTTATCAAATTTAGTTTATAATATAAATGCAGTGAAGTAGACATACATACATATATTATGCATTTATATTTATATTTTTAGTAATAGGTATAGTTATAAACTCGTATGAAAAAATAAATAACATACAATAAAAAACAGTATATTTATAATAATAAATACCTTACCTTTAAGTACAAAGGCAAATTGAAATCATCATTCTAATATCATGTATTTTAAATTGTTTAAATATCTGAAAATATGAGAGATATTTCATTCTGCTTTATATGGGTAGAGTGACTAATATATTAAAGCAATATATTTAATATACTAAGAAATTTTATATCATAATAGAAGTAATTATATACTAGAAGATTAAATTTTATAAATTTTTACCAATTAATTGATCATCACAAATTTCTGAATCGTAAGACTGATCAATTTGACAAATTTAAGGTATATTATGGCCTAGTATCTATTGGAAATATAAGGGAAAAGTGAATTTTTAAAATATTAATATTCTTCGTGACATTTTGGAGACCCAGAATGAGCCTCCTTTTTTCTTTTCCTAACATGACTGGAACAGTAGCAGAAAATAACTGATCCAACTGAGCTCCGACGGGGGTTCATTTCAAGATTGTAATCTTGACGGTTTTTAATCTTCTTATCGTAAATAATATCAGACACTGTCGTTGTTTACTCAACTAAAATATCTCCCTGCTTATTTATTACTGTTATGCAGTGTTTAGCTTACAAATTTCCGATTGATGTAGGTATAATTATTGCAGGTATATATAATTGTATATAATATATATTTTGCAGAAAATATTTCACTAAAATTTATACCAATTAACTTCCTTTGAAATTATTTCTTTGAGGTCTAAAAGTAATGCATGTTTCAATTTTCTTAATTATTTTGTGTAAAAAAACATAATCGTTACTTTAATAAAAACACACTACAGAAATAGAATGCACTCAGTATAAAAGTTAAACATTTTGATGTGATATGTTTAGAGATGTTTAGAAATAGTTTATTTTCAAATTTTAGCAAAATTACGTTCCGTTTGATTGAAGAGAAAACTATTGTTAAGACTAAAAAATACATTTAAAAAAGCCACAATCAATTTAACAAAAAAATTTAAACGCACACTAAAATATTTTATTTTATTTCTTTCTTTATTTTTTATTAACCTCGTGTTTGTTGTAATCATATACAGTAGTTATGTGTATAGTATCTCATATTATATGCATAATGTTTCAAGTGTAATGCATGTAATATGTTTTATAGTTGATATTAATAAATACATATATATATAGTCTTAAGTTAGACATTCTAGTGTTTTATAAATATAGGAGAAATTATTAAATGTACTAAATGAATTATGTTTAGAAAATTCGCAATCAATTCACTGGTCAACAACAAATGTATTGTCTAAGTTTTTTCAACTGATCAAGGACAATTTTGATGTACTGAATCCAAAAATCACACTGGTTTAGCTCAATCAGATCAACTTTTTGGTCCACATTAATGAGCCATTTTGACCATTTTGACCATTTTGATAAGTAGTCAGGCAAAGGTTTTTGCCTTGATTTTGATCCTTGTATAGATATTTAGCTAACCAAGTAAATATACTGTTATTCGATTTGATTGTGTCTCTAGTAAAGAAGAGCACTGAATAAGCCCGATGTATTCTGCTACATCTGTGGCGAATACACTATTGTTCCGAACAGGAATCCAGTCACAATCTTTATAAAACGTGTTTACTATGCTTATTTTGGTATCAAATTGGGTGACCCGGACAGCTTGGACGCCACACATGGTATGCAAGGCATTCACAGAGTCTCTGCGTCAGTGAACCAAGGGCAAGAAGATTTGTCTGAAGTTTGGACTTCCCATGGTTTGCAGGGATCCGATAAACCAAAGGACAGATTGTTACTTATGCGCTATTAATTTGACTGGGATCAATAGAAAGAACCGGAACAGCCATAAGTATCCTGGTCTTAAATAAGCACGTCGTCCTGTAGCTCAATGTGATAAAATTCCATTTCGTGTCTATGGAGAACTTCATGTCATTAGTGACGAAGATTCCTCCACTGTTGCAAAAAGTGAAGACGAAGTAGTTTTTAACGATGATGCTCCACATCCTCTTTCCCCAAAAGAGTTAAATGATCTAGTTCGCGATCTCAGCTTGTCAAAGTCCTCTGCCGAACTGTTGGCAACCAGATTGAAGGAAAAAACCTTCGTCTACCGCAGCAGGCATCAAGAGTACCTCCATTTTTCTCTGACGATAATGACTTTGTGTACTGCACAGATATTACGCAGCTTCTGCACAAGCTTGGAGTGACAGAGTATCAGCCCAACGATTGGAGACTGTTCATTGACAGTAACAAGCGATCGCACGAAGAAGGACTGGCCTGTTCGAGAGAAATTGTTGCCTTGCAGAGCAACAAACGTCATCGACAACCTGGTCGTGAAGAACTTTCTTGGCAACCAAAAGGCGAGGAAATATGCAGAACTAGTCAGCAATATGGTGACTGCTTTAGAAACCTCGGATGCAACATGTGCATCAAACTTCATTACTTATTCTCACATTTTGATCGGTTTTACTGAGAATCTGGGAGCAAAGAGCGACGAGCAGAGTGAAAGATTCCACCAGGACTTGAAAGAGATGGAGACCTGGTATCAAGGACGCTGAGATGCAGTCATGATGGATGATTACTGCTGGACTCTAAAGAGAGACCTCTTTACCGCTGAGTATTCTAGGAATTGAAAGAAACAGAAGTTCATGCCATGCATTTTGAACAATGATGATGTACATGTAGGTACTTACCTTACCTTTATCAATGTTTACTATTCAATATACAATGTAATCAATTTTTGTTACATTTAATAAACTATTTGTATTAGAAAACTATTTTTTATCTAAAAAAACGATTTGGGAGGCGAAATATTAAAAAAACCAACCAACAAATATGTAATTTTTTTAATAATTGAAAAACAAACTGTCTGAAAACTTGACCTGATCGAGATTCTGCGGTGAAAAATTGACCCAAATCAATTGAAAAAATAACAACTTACAAAAAATATATTGTTGTCAAACATAGTACATATATTGCTATATTAAGTAAACACTGTATAATGTATAACCTCACATTTGAACATTTATTAAGTCAATATTTGAAATATGTTCATTATTTTAATTCATTAACAGTAATAAAATAAATGCAAATACTAGATATTTAACTAGTATACATAGTTAATTCGTAAACAAATTTTGACTGTCGAAAGTACTCTAAGTTGCAATAAACAATTCAACAACTTATGCGAATAACGTTAATAAATTAAATGAATTTTAGATAATATAGAAAGATTAGTGTTCAATCCTCTTGTAATTCATTCTCATTTAATGGGCTTAGGCCCTGACTATCTTTATTTTTTTGAGGTAATAATATGCATATAATCGAAATAAAAAATCGGTATTAATCTAGCGATTTTTTGGTAGATTTTGAATTTATTAGCAATAGATTATCTGCAGAGAGTACATGATATTCTCTTAGGAGATTTTTAGTTACCACTATTGATTTTTAGAATATTATACATATAATATAATAATAAATGCACACAACAAAAATGCAACTTAAAACATTATAACATACAATCTACGTATATATATAGAATCTGCGACTGTTGGAACAATAAGATAAACAGGAATAGTCATTTACAAAGGAATTTCAATTCGGCCCTAGCTCGTAAACAGTTTCATTATTTTTTCATTAGAATCTTTTTTTTAATTTCCGAATAATGTGATAACCGCCAAATTTTTGACCTAGCTGCAAGCTTTTTCCCGCCAAGTAAACAGACATTTGTTTATTAGTAAATTATTTATGTTTTCTGAATTTCGGACGCTGTACACTTTTTCCAGCCAAGACAAGAGTCATTCGATTTTCATGACAATGTATTTCAAATTAAGACTTGTTCGTTCTTTCACTGATTCGAAATAATTAAAATCATTGACATTTAGTTCATTAGTATTTGCAAAAATTAAAATCGTTGGGAATTACTTTAAATTCTTCAAAGCTGACATGAAAAATGTTAATTCTTCTTTTACCATAATTGCAGCTACTATAAAATTATAAATGAAGGCTGTATACATTTAGATATTTAAAGTTTAGAATTATTTAATATACTATTATTTTTTAATTATTATCCGTAGATAAATATCGATATCAAATGATTTTTTGAGAAATACATAATATCTATATTCAGCTTCGCTTCGGAGATGACTATGTATCTCCTAAAAACAGTTAAATATTGTACATTTACATTGAATTATTTAACCTAAAGTTTTTGTGCTTCGCTTTGATTAAAATTGAATAATACATGACGATTGACCTCCTTTCCTATAAAATATAATGAACATTAAGATTCGTCAATTGTAGTAAATGGATGTTTTATATCTTTATGCGATCGATTTGATTAATTATTCAGTGTATTTTTAATTCTTTAATACTATGAGTTAATTAAAGTTAGCTTAGCTAAAAATTCAATAAATGCGCTTTAAAATAATTTGATTTTTTTATATTAATTTGTGTTGGAGCCTGCAAATATATGTATAATGAATTCAGCTATAAAAAGAGAAATTCTTGAGTTAGAAAATCAATATTCTTATCGTCAATATGATATGTTGATAATAATTAAACAATTATTGTACTTAAATATCACTTTTTCAAAACAGAATATACTTTTTGCATATCAAAAACGAAATATAAATTATGCAGCATGTCCATAATATATACTTTTTATTTCTCTTAATAATTCTACAAACATAATGACGTATTCAGATAATGTTGAGTAAATAATTAAACGTCTACCTGGTGAATAATGGTCAAAGATAATATAGTATATTTCAAATTAAAATTGTTCTGATGGCTTCATTTTCGTATATATAATGTAAAATTTATATATCATTTTGCTATACGCATGAGAATAAACCTTTCAAGATATTTAATTAATAAAAGGGAATTGATCTGTAATTGACCGTAAAATATAAACAACAGAATTAATCAATAAATTGAGCAGCAAATATCCACAATCTAGACCTATGACACTAATTAAAATGAAAGGAAAAGTGCATCCATGCTTTTCTTGAGTGGAATATATATGTATAAATAAGAAGTTCACCTAGTGGTAAACTAATCGAAGAAAAATTATACAATGCTACAGAGGAAATCAGTTAGCTAAAGTCTGCAGTAAACCCCAAGTCGGTTAAAGGATAAATATTTCGAATCTGAAAGCAGGAATCCACACTAATTATACAGTTCGAATCTCGATACGTATGTAGGTATTTTTGATTTACTCTCAACATTGATTGATTAGTTTAAGGTGACTAATTAATTAGATTTGTATAGTATACCGCAGTAAAGCATGGATGCGAATTAGGCTTGTATAATTATTATAATAAAGGTAAAGAACTTGTAAATATTATATACCTAATTGTTTGAAGAGTTAGCGTAATAATAACATATCATATATACAAACATATTGCACAGGGAATGAATGACTTAGGTCAAACTGATAATAACACAAAAGAGGATGATTTAGCTTTTGCATTATATTACACCTACTTACGTTTATATGTACATATATGCTTATACTTTTTATTATAACTATAACTATAATAAAGGTAGATTTTTTTCTATAAATACCAACGTATATTAACCAATTATTGTAATTATAAAAATATGTTTCAACATGTGGACAGTATTATTTAAATATACAGGGTGCTTCATAAATAACGCCACATTTCTAGAATCTTTTTTTTTAAATATAAATTAAGGTCATTTTATTTATAAACGTTGTAACTTAATGTATTACTTTATTTGTAATTTAATATTTTCAATCCAATGCATATTTTATATGGGGACTATAATTATTACAATATATTTGACTTAGGAAGTTTTTATATATTTTTATCTTAAACAATTTTAAAACTTTATTAGTGCCTAGTGAACACTCTGCATATTATGTAAATACATGGAGAATTGATATACTATACGTATGTAGCTATAGTTTCAATCATAGAGCAATATTAAAGTTATTATTACGTTATGGTTTTAACTCTTATAATGATATTGATTTCAATGATACTACTATTTCGATACCTAAAAGTCTTGAATAAAATAATTATTCAAAATTTTATATCCATTACACAGCGTACTTATTAAAATAGTTTTACGTATAAATGTAACATTATGAAAATCGTCAGAAAACGTAGGTACTTTAAAATAATTGGAAAATAACTTACAATGAACAGTCTTGAAAATAATTTAGAATGAACATTTTATACTACTTTATAGATGCCTAAAATATTAGATACATTTTATTGAAATAAAACCAATTTACTGTTGATAAAATTCACAACGTGATGCATATGAAATCAATAGGAATTGAAACACAATCAATAATTACTCTGTGTGTCGACCACACCAATTGGTCAATATATAGAGTAAATTAATTAAATATAAAGTTAAAAAAATATCTATAGTGTACATATGTGTTTCAAAATGAAAAACATGCATCGATCATAATAAGGTAAAACTATTTATTTAAAAAAACGAATATTTGTTAATTAGTAATTTTATTAATTAGTTTATTTCAGTTATAAAAAAAGTAATTTTTTGTAATTTTTTGTGTGTTTTGAATTTTAAATGTATCTAATTATGTGTAAAAAGGATATTATGTTATAATAAAAAACTTCAGATATTACATAATGCCATGCAAAGAGAAAATTTACCGCATCATTTGTGCTTAGTTTGTTAATTGTTAGTAATGATGTCTAGAAGTGCATTATAGAACATGACAGAAATTACATGCATCACTACATGCATCACTAAAGGCTTTACGCTCTCTTAATATCGTGCATCGTAATAGCCTGCTGTAAAGAAATAAAGTAAAACATATTTTGTTACCCATTTTATATTTAAAAAATAGTTTCGAACATTTTTAATAGAACTCCTCCTCCCACTAAGTGACATAGGACTTGAAAAAGCGCTTGTAGATAAAATTAATCAGCTAAATGCATAATTATTAATCTTTCATTAAAACGAAAATGGAATGGCAAACTTATAAATAAAAACTACTAACCTTAAAAATATAGAGTGTGTAATTTACAATGTCCTAAAAAATACTAAATGTTTATAAATTCTAATATAGATTTCTCACAGAAAAGATTCTATTTTAAAAAGAATAACTATCAGTGAAATACAAATAATTTAATTATGTTCAAATATATTATAACACATGAAATAATGATTTCCGTTGTATATTTCAATGTCCTTTAATTTATTTTGATTATAATTCAATTTTAAAATTTATTTAAATACAACAAAACCTGTATATTTTATACATTATATATTACATTACCTGTGTATATTATATTTTATCCTTTTTAAGGAAACGTTAGAAAATTATTATTTTATATTGGGTAAATAATATTTTTGCATATAATGGTGTAAAAATTAACAATAAAAATATTCATTTTAAACCAACTACTTATAAAACAAAAACTAACAATTTTACGAGATTATTCCAGAATTTATAATTTTTACATTATCAATACTAAGTATGGAGTTTGCATACATATTTTAAATCATAACTATTTTCTTTTCTCAGAAAAGTTTGTTAAAAGCAAGCGATTTCTCAATCAATCGACCGCCAATTCAAAGAAAGACAATATGACATGCGGTGAAGAAGAACTTGTACTTAACGCCACAGCCCGGGTGGCCACCGAAGCCTACCTACTCATCACCCATTCCTTAAGCCCAAACTGCTCACGGCCTACAGAGCTCCCTCTTCTCCGGTACAATCTCCTCTACATGGCCAAGACTCTCGTGTCCCTCTTTGGCCTCGTTCTCAACCTTCTCTCAGCGAGTATCTTCATCCGCAAGGGACGACAGAGTGCCTTTCTCATCCTACTCTTACATCTTTCCATCGTCGAGATCTTCTTCAATCTCGGTGGAATCGTTTTCGAGGTCACCTTCTTCACTGTAATCATCATGGGCACGCGCATTACAAGCCTTCAATTTGCTGAGACCATCGGCTATGTTGTTCTCTACTTCGGTTGGTTTGTCTACAAAACGGCCCTCTTGGCGCGCAATTGGACCATCGTGTACATCGCTTGGCGTCGCTATCAGGGAACTCGCGACCCTTTTAAGACCATTAAGCGAGTTGTTCCAAATTATGCTAGTCGGAGTAAACCAAGCACGCGTCCTCTGTTTGCGCTTATATTCTTTTGCGCTCTCTTTACTGTCCCTCGTGTTTTGGAGATTAGCTATGAAATCTGCCTCGAGTCGGGACAGATTTTACCCCGCGAGACCAACCTAATGCAAACCCTTTACGGACCTATCTACCACACCTTTTTCTTTATCTGGACATCCCCGCTGCCCATCGCCTGTGTTGTATACTGCTCTCTGGCGATGCTAAAATCCCTACGACAGCAAAACGAGGGATTCGCCGCCCAATTCTCGTTGGCGAGCACTTCAGCGAAACGGCGGAACGCTTCAACAATCACCGTGTTTATCCTCTGCATCGTCTTCTTCGTTTGCGAACTTCCTATGTTTGTGGCGGGAATTTTGAGCCGTACGTGTTCCAGTGAAGGGGATATTTCTGAAGCGTTTGGTGGCATTGCAAATGTTCTCACGAACCTGGACTCTGTAATTAACTTTCTCGTCTACTACTATGCGTTAGCGTCTTTTCGAGGAGTGTTATGCAGCCGGCCACCCAGAAGGCGCACAGCGATGCCACGGAATAGGGTCTGTGGACCTGTATAGAGAAATCTACTTTGTGGAATCAGTGTGTTAATTAAATATGTAGTAAACACGAACAAGTTAAAGTTCTCAATAAGGCAGAAGCAGATATTACTTACCGGTATATCTCAACATCTATGTATTTCATTGACCACATATATGTATTTTAAAATATGATGTAATGTGTGATTTATCAATGTTATTTTCATTGAATGAAAAGTTTGAATATTATGATAAAAATATAATTAGAATAAATATAAAAGGAAACTAAATTCAAAGTCATACAAATAAATATAAATATCTAACTAGTAGTTAAAGCTAAATTAAAACTTCAAGCGCAATATTTTATGTGTTAATTATGTGTTTTATCTAAGTGGTAATGTAGACATATAACATTGACATTTTACTTTATATGTATCTAGAAGATAAACTTTCCTGACAACAGTTAAAAGTACATATATAATATATATTTGTCTTGTTAAACTAGTGTATATTATAGTAATACTAACTATTGTTTGTTCAAATTAATATTCAGTAGTATAATATTATAAGATGATGTTTTAATATTACATATTGAAAATAAAGGGGATTATAAATTTAAAAAATCCCTTTAACATTTCTACATTTAAGAAAGGTTATCGCAAATCTCTGTCTTATATGTGGTAAATATACTATGTATTGCACATACATTAAATTATTTTACATCTAATTAATGATGTAATTATTAAAAAAGTAATTCAAAGATATATATCTTAATTTGATTATATGTGGTGCATATGCTGTATGTTTGTATAAATAAGCAATAATGAGCTTGCTATGAAGCAATTCTAACTTTCTTTTGTATACGCTAAAAACAAAATCTGTACATAATTTATATAATATTAATATATATGTCAAGAAAACTTCCAATTTGTAAAGTTTTCATCAACAAAATGCTGTAATTTTTCTAGGTTTAAGTAAATGCGGCAATGTGTTAGACAAAAAATAATTACATTTTATGGAAAAAATTATCATGTGATTTACATTTTTCGTAATTTAAAGTAGATTTTGCACATATATATTATGCATTATATGTGTATATATATATAATAATAATAATTTTGTAGAAAAGTCTAGCTTCTCATAACACATTATCAACACAAGAAAATATATCGTTTCCCTGCACACGTGTTTGTTATACGTTATCAGATTAATTCGTATATGTTCATATAAGTATGTGTATATATGTATATACCATATCGTATAGTGAATATTTCACTTTTTAGACATCTATGTAGGTATATAGGTATGTAATAATTTTATAAAATGTAATTTAAAACATTTCTGATGTAGGTATATAATATAACGTTTTGTAAGCTACATATTTTGTTTCAAAAAAATATTGAGATATTTTGTGAGCTGTTTCTTGTATTTCTAATGTTCATTTGTCCATGTGCTGTATAATTTATGAATAAAAAAAACTTTTGTTTCATATCTTTACATATACTTTCTGTTTATACTTTTTCCAAATACATAAAAAACAAAAATACCTTGGCTTAAATTACTCATTTAAAAAAAGATTAAATGAAAAAATAATCTACAATAATAAAACTAAAACTAAAACTAAATAGAAATTCTAAATAATTTAATAGTTTCAATGAAATATGTCATTATTTCAATAAAAAAGAAATAAAAATAAGCAAAATATGAACATCATTTTTTATTTACTTTTAACTTTTGTTAATTAAACAACGAACATAAAAAATTTAAAAACTTATAATTTAAAAATTGCAAAGAAACTGAAAAAGTTATACTTTTCAAAACATATCTACGTGCAGACATTTTTCCTTGGATGTTATTTATTTTGTGCGTTATTAATTTTGCCCATGTTGTAATATTGTAATATTGTAATATGCATGGGCGTTATTTTTCATGAGTTTAAATGTAATCAATATACCTAAAAATAGAAAGGTAACGATAAAATCTATTAACGGGAGAACTATTTTCGTAAATGATTCTTTACTTATGCATTTATTAAGTATTAAAATATATAAAAAAATATTATAATAATTAATAAATATTGATTTATACCTAAAAGTATATTAGTATTAAAAAATTAAAATTTGAGTTAGTAAAAGTTTAATTGAATATAATACATATACGATATATAGGTATGTATATATTATTATATACGATAAAAATGTCAGAAATTACAGTAGCAATGTATTTCTAAAAGTATGTACCATGAGAAGCTATCTTTTAACCGAATAAATAACAAAGAATTGAAAAACTTTCACTGAAATAAAATTTTAAACTACTTGTGTGAATTATAGAAGTAAGTAGTAATAAGTTATAAATATTGTTTATACTTGTTCAACTCATATAATTAATGAATACTGCATTAGTTTGTATGATCGTTAAAACAATTAATACAAATATCGACATTTTTAAATGAATATGTATAAATTGCTTCTGTTAACTAAATGGATTGACTATTGACTATTTGTTCACTCAATGACTTGAGGTTCTTATCTATGTTAGTATAATAGCCGTTAACAAAACCCCGATTAATTTATTGTATGTATTAATATCCCGTTACGGTAAGACCAAGGAACAAACAAGAGTTATTGTTAGGAAACATTTATTTAATAATAATCATATCCTAAGTTAGCTATAGGCTCATATGATTTTATGC
>JAYRBW010011176.1:0-13293 GCA_036023295.1 Invenusta paracnida
CGGGTATCAACATAGTAGTATTGAACTGTATACAGAATCAATACGAGTGAAATCTCTGTATATAATTACTCTATGCTACAGAGTTTCTTCTGTCGGTGGCTGATATATATGATTGGCGATATTTATGCAAAATAATTGAATTGCTTTTCATTTATATCGCTGATATTGTAAAAAGAATTCTACAATTTGCTTAAGAAAATCAAGGCAATATTAATTACATTTATAAAATATATATGAATGGTGCTCCTATTAATATTGAATCTTGAAACTGCCCAATTATCTATGTTTGGGTGTAATATTATTTTGAAATAAGCATTATGTTGATATAACTTGTAGCGTTCTTAAACGTCGTGAATTCAACAATAATAAAGTGAAATTATTTTCTGTTGTTGGAATAATATGCTAAAAGATACAATTTAAAAATACAATTTTACTATTTAATACAAATTGAAAGCTTATTTATATAAGTATATACTTATGATTAAAATAAAGGAATGAATATTTTGTCCTTATTGCATTATAAAATGATTCCATCTTGTCATCCACTTAAGATTGATGATCTTCTTCGCATGGCCCACTCTAAGTTAGTTTCCCTGGCCCAGGAGACAGTCGACAATGTGTACGAGGTGCGAAAGGCAATTTTCATCTTCAACAAGTGGGATTTAGTAGAAGACCGTGGACCGGAGTGTGCCCAGCGTCTCCATGACAGAGCCCTCGCACAAGTGGGCCGAGTCTTCACAAATCTTGATCCTGACAATCAGGTCTTCTTTATCTCGACACTCAAGGTGAACTAGACATTCCAGTTGTCATCATCTCTTGCTCATTCCGGAAAATTATTGACAGGTGTATCGAAACTAGAAAGCGTTAATACAACTTTGGTGCGTCCAACAATTTTTTTTCGATTTCAAGCTTAAAATTGCTACCAAAATAATTCACTCACAATTCTAAAATACAGATATCATATGTTTTTTATTTCGATTGTTAAGTGGATAAGCCATAGGTTCTCGCCTGTATCACACAATGACTTTCGAAAATTTCTTTAACCTTAATTTTCGTAGTAAATCCATTGTTATCAGATGTTGAAGCAAGTTATTGCCACGAAACATGAGTAACAGTTCTTGACACGTATTATAGTAACCTTATTTCCCTCAGGCAATTTGTATGGAACGGACATTTCTCAAATATCTATATCCTAAACGGTACAGATGAGTATTGATTGTGTGAGGTAATACATTAAGTTCTGTAGCTAGAGAATGACATGTAATGGGATTGTTTTCAATTATAAATTGAGCAATTTCATCATCAATATCTATTGAAGGTCTGTCTTCTAGTGCCGATATTCTTTACTCAAATAAAATTCTCTATTTTTGTATTTATTAACTTACTTTTGACGTGCTATAATTTATTCGTCTCCGCAAGCGTATACAAGCATTAACTATCGGTCCTGTATGCAGTTTAATTAATGCATCTAAGTCACTACACTAAAGCATTTTTCCTAATATTTTATTTATAAACAATAGCTGCTTTATAAAGTATTCATTGAAAATATGTAGTATATTCACGCATAGTGAAGTATTACTACAGATAGATCTAGTCTAACTTAAAATAAGTCTCATTTATCCAAAAAAAGATGATGAAGAATATTGACGTAAATGGAGAGATGCCCCAAACTTGTCGGAATATCAAAGGTGTTATTCAGAAGCTCGTTCTTCTAACTCTAGATGCCACAATAGAACGGCATATCAGGTCAGTTTGAAACATTCTTTTATCTATTACGTGAGGTTATTTCTATGTATCAACAAAAATAGAGTAACCGTAAAATACCAAAATATGATGACCAAAGTAAATGATCTACATATAAACGTATAATGCTACTGTAATAGAAAGGTAAAATTTAATTTCTCATTACACTTGAAAAAGATGACAATACATCTTTGGAAGTCAATATTACGGAATTCTAGTCTCGTCTTCATGAGAAATATAATTGCTATCTATTATTTTTGGTTCAAAATACAAACGCCTTACAATTTTAGCGCTATTAGCTATTGCGCACCCAAATAGCTGGTCACGTGATAGCCGCCTAAAATGCATTCTCTTGTAAAATATGAGCAATATAATATTTCTATTTATACAAATATGTATGTTTCTCTCAAAATAGAACAGCATTATATGCAGCAAACAGTTTATCCGATTTAGCCATTATACTTCATTTAAGTTAAAGTATCAGGCAACAATATGGCTTCTTCTCCATTGAACATTATAGTGCATTATAACAAAAAATGTAACAAACGTAATGTATTTTTTTGAGTGACAAGTTTTAGTAATGGATAATTATTATTAGTCTATGTTTCATTGCAGTGATTGTTTTTATACTGATTTAATTATAATTTCGTATTTTAATACTGCTATCACACTGTATGTTAGCTAATAATATAGAGCTAAATCATGCCATTTTAAACATTTAGAAATTGTTTATAAAATGATTAAATTTGTCGTATAGTATTTAAGTTCTTAGGAAATAAAAAATAACGAAAGCTATACATTTTTAAGGAAGTATAAACTTTAAACGGCTATATCTTCGAACTAAGCAACTGATCACCATGAAACTTTGGAATCGCCTGGAGGTCATCGTAGGCTAACGGGATACTTGTGGTCAAATGTTGTCATGTCTCCCTAGGCAATGTCACCCAAGGTCAAACAATGGCACTTATTTAAAAATTGAGCTACAAATTTGTACTATACAGTAGTATTATAGGACATGTCAGTGCCGTTTTCCTCTTATAATATCCCGTACCTCCCATATTCGACGTCTACGGCTTATGTATATACACGAAAGTTGATGAAGTTCTCCGGTATCCTGCAGGTTTCTGGACCACCTATTGACAATATCAGAGGACGCTCTCTGGCAGAAAATCAAAGGCAAAGTTGACAGCCACCTCAATGAAGCCACCAAGAGAGAACGCACATCCCGACAGCTCAGCAAACTCCGTCACTTCACTCGAAATATTAACTCAATATCAGCCGATCTCCTGACTGGCATAAAACCCATTTTCTCCCAGACTGTCGGCCGACTGTGTCTCCATCTTCGTAACCAGACAGAGCGACTGGCAAACCTGCCTCTAGAGGATGCCTCCGTCTCTGCAAACATGAACAGTATGGACGATGTTATGACCTTGATAACTGGAATCATACGTCAAAGAGTTGAGCTGGAGATTCTTGACTGGAATCAGACAACAGCTGGCCTTGCAGACCTTCATCACACCTACAACCGACTCTTTCAGTCGAAATTGGACCACTATGAGGCGGCGCTTAATCTTCTTGCGATTCCCGAAGGCGTTGAGCTTGCTGTTCTTCTCCGAGACAAGGACAATGAACTGTGGCGACATGAGAGCGGTCCAGTAACGGGATCTGGCTCTAGACTCGAGAAGGTCTTCCTGGCGGCTGCTTCCGTTGCCATTTCTCCTTTCACAGCGGTGGGACTTGCATTAGTCACTCCGCTGGCTACCTACAGTTTCCTCAATCATAGGAAACGGTCTCGAGAGGAGCTGGAAGTTTTCCACGCTGACTCCAAAGTTTACATCACTACACGTGTCGCTCAGTACATCGGCAATCTCTCATGTCGCACCCTTACCGACTGTTACCTCGGCAACCTCAACAAATGCTTCGTCGTTAGCGCAGAGAATCTTCGCGATTTCATTGGTCGATCAATCAATGCCAAAGTCCTCTCCCTCCTCGATATGCAGGAGGAGACTCGGGGATTGGACGAGGTTCTCAGCATCTATCGTCCACTGCTACAGTTGGTGGAGCGTTTGCTCGGTGAACTGCATCTTATCAAGTTCCACTTTCGAGTCCACTACGGCTATGAGACGGCTCTGGGAATCTATCTGGATGACTTTCCTCCCCCCGAAGAGAATTTCATCTGCGAAGGAGCGTTTGCCCGCTTTTACCGATGCTCCAAGGTGCCCGGAGTTACTCTCCGGGTAATAAGCGAGGAGCTTAGAAAACAGAACACAAGGCGTTACTTCGCGGAAATGGAATACCTTCAGTGAGTGTGACCACCTTTGTGTCTGTCTATCTTTCTGTCTAACATTTCATCTATCTATCTTTAGTCTTCTGCCTGTCTATCTTTCTGTCTGACACTGCATCTGTCTATCTATAGTCTTCTGCCTGTCTATCTTTCTGTCTGACACTGCATCTGTCTATCTATAGTCTTCTGACTGTCTATATTTCTGTCTGACAATTCATCTATCTATAGTCTTCTGCCTGTCTATCTTTCTGTCTGACACTTCATCTATCTATATTCTTCTGCCTGTCTATCTTTCTGTCTGACACTTTATCTATCTATCTTTAGTCTTCTGCCTGTCTATCTTTCTGTCTGACACTTCATCTATCTATCTATAGTCTTCTGCCTGTCTATCTTTCTGTCTGACACTTCATCTGTCTATCTATCTATATCCCAATTTGCCTGGCTATATGGTAGTGGTTTTTGTTTCTCTATCGCTGTATATTTACCTACCTTTTTATATATTTAGTCTTCATTACATGTATGTCTTCAGCCCTGTCTGTTTAGTTATTTTTTAATTCTTTGTTTGTTGTTTTCTGTGAATCCACTTTGATTGAAATATCACCTACTTTATTAAATTATATTAAATAAATATTTTAATATATGGAATTTGTGGATGAATGTCACTTTGGTATGGTAAGTAGTTATTGGAAAGATTAAAATTAAATAAAGTCTTATTCGAAACCTATATTAAATTGTACAATATTTTAAGTGTATTGAATAAAGTCTTATTCGAAACCTATATTAAATTGTACAATATTTTAAGTGTAACTGTATCTATATTTATCTGAATATTTATCCAATAAAACAGATATCTTCTCTTTTGTTTTCACTTCACTTCACATAATTTTGCAACACTCCCATCGTTATATTGTTTAATTATTTTCACGATTCTTTGGATTTCTCTTCATTGTATATGAGTTCCTCAACTATTTCAGGCCTCATTCATTTTGAAGTTGATTCAAATGGAAATGAATTTTATGTTTAGCATAATCGAAGTTGTCATTAGAAAAGTTGTAAAAACCTGTCAGACCCGACCTGTTTGCTACAGACATCATTTTCTCTCTCTGGCTTCTTGACAGACTTTTAACGTACACCAAACACGAGAACATTCTTTCTTGGCGGACCTGGTTCAAGGTTTTACAGTCATCCGCACCTCGTCTGATCCAGGTGATGGATCACTTCGACTCCTCTTTGCGCCAGTTTGTCGACTCGCGGCCTAATCTCGTCGTAGCTCGAATGAAGGCAGCTCCCGAGTCCTGGATAGCCTTCCTCTTTTGCCTGGACATGGGTATGCAAATGGCCTCTGTGCTCCAACATCTCCATAACTCCCGGCGGTTTCTCGTGCACACCGATCTTCGAATGGAGAGTGTCATGGTAGGTCAAGATCTGCGTCTACTTATTTAAACAACTCGTTGCAATAAGTAACACGCTTTAATGAGGGTTGCGTTAAAAGTTTGTTCTTACTTTTTTTTGGAAATCAAATTACATCGTATATTTAGGAAGGAAGGTTTTATATTGATAATTCGTGGTAATCCATTAAATATTGTTTGAAGCTTTGATAGCATGTTAAATAGTGTTAAATAGCCTAACATAGTGTTCCAGGCAAGATAATTTGAATGAACGAGTAAGTGATCACTATGTGAGATATAACAGTATGGTTCTAGTCTATTTTGTCGGTGTGGTGAAGGTAGTACGTATACCTACTATCATTCTTTTCAATATTGCCCTTTTTGTGATTTTGATGTATTTTAAATTAAAAAAAATTATTTTACTATTTTGATATCTTCTTCACATTGTTTCCTATTTTCCCCTTCCTTCCTATCCTTTTTTTTCGTATGTCTAGTTCCTTTACCTTTGCTCTCTTAGTTTTATTGTTTTTCCTTTCTCCTTCCCTGCCTCTTCCCATATTTCCAGGTTCAAGTGACCGAATACCGAGTAATTCTCAAGATCTGCGACGTCGGCCAGGACAAACGCTGGACCCCACATCTCGCAGACGACCTCCAAATCCGGTGGTACATCCCGCCCGAGGTAATCGCCCCGCGGGGTGTTGGCGGTGACTCTCCCCTTTCTGACTCCTTCGGCTTGGGCATCCTTCTTTGGGAACTCTATCACGGAGACAGAGTCGCTCTCCTTCCCTCCCAGATCTCCATCAAGGGCAAACAAATAAAATTTTCTCCGGGAAAGATTCTCCCCTTTCCAGACCAGAGAATCCCGACTCAGCTGCGTAGTTTAATTTCGTCTTGTGTGGCCGACAGTTTGATCTTGCGGCCAGGAATGTCCGATATCTCTCGCCAACTCGATGCGATGTTTCATGATTTGGTGAAGATAATGGATAATGAGAGTTTGAAGGGCGATGCTCTGGTTTCTGGAAGAACTTTCATTCGATCTTTGAGTAGCACCATCAGAAGTAGAACTCTGTGATAAGAAGATTCATGGCTTTCATCAATATGGGTGTAATCTGCGAACACATATGACGTTTGTACAGTTTCTTCTTGTTTTCTCTAGCAAATAGTATATACAGCTTGCTATAAAACGATATATTTGTGCAGCTTAACACACATGTGTGTTTGTATGATGTATGTACGTAAGTTTAAACAAATTGATCTATACATACTTATATACATGAATGTAAAACAACAATGTATAAGGCAGCATCCAGCGTCTTTCAATCTTAATGTAAATTATAATCTTAAATTTTGTTATGCATAGATTTTGTAAATTTGAGTTATTTTAAATAAAATGTTTCAATTGCAATAGTCCATACGAGTCCATATGCCATCATGCTGTCTACCATTTTTATTAAGAAACGCGGGATTTAAATAGCCACCATACCTTCCGCTAAACATGAATCTTGAATCTTGAAACTTTCAACCTTATATTCAAGTTATTGGACAACTATTGGACTATGGAAAATGTCTTTTGTCTCAAATATATGTATGTCTATTTAGTTTATTTCTGTAAACCAGTTTGACTATATATACTTAAATCGATTTCTGTGTAATAATATAAAATTTTAATCGAATTTACACAATATTATTGTAAAATGTGACTATCATTTTTCAAAATTGAAATAAACATTTGTTGTTTCATTTTATTGGACAAAATACCAAGAAATGTCTACCTATAGTTAATATCTTTAAACTATTTCTAATTCGTCAATCTGTTATTCCGTAATTTTTGAGAGAATGTGTCCATTATGTGTTCATTAAGTGCTCTAGGATAATTTAATAATACGCCAATATTCTTAATATATGCTCAACGGTATAGCCGGAGTGAATTAATTTTTAATAAATTGAAGTTTAATTATATTGTCCTATATTCGATTCCACAATATAATCGGGGAATACATATAAATATTATCGAATTTCTAAAGTCCAATATAATGCCAAATACTTTTTATTACAACATTGTATATAGTTTTGCAAAAATCATTCGTTCTGTCCACTCTTACTGTAGATATTTTTGTAAAAGGTATATAAATATTTGTGTTTATATTTATCTCAGTTAATGTTTTTTGACACTTTCGTTTCAATTCAAGTTTCGAAATTAAATAATGTTTTTCTGGATTTCTGTGCACCTTTTCTTTTCCTTAAAAGTCAAACTATTGCTGAAACAATCTGTAAAATACAGGCGGTGATCGTGAATCCCCGTGCATTCTGAGACAAATAATCAATCCGGAAAATTAGCGTCAGAGTGGTTTATTGATCTAATACTATTTGTGCAGAACATTCTGTGAAATAAATTATCTATCTCTAAATTGACTGAATTACTCTTAGGTAATAAAAAGATAAAAAAATACGTCCACGCTGTAATAAGGCTTATGTTTATTGAAAGCTGAGGAGGTTTCCCTTGCCTTCGTTAGTGTCTGCCAGCTGCTCTTTATTGTAAATATATGTATACCTTTTAATAATATGATCCTACTTTTAATCTTTCTAATATTATTAAATAACTGAGGTAGTGCAAACAAATTAAACTGTATGTTGAATTACACTTTTGTATATTTTCAATTATTAGTCGATGCGGTAGCATCGTCAAGCCAAGAACAAAGACCGTCAGCGATTAGCTTGATATAGATGCTAGCAGCTCTAGTCATTATTCCTAAGGAGAATAGGCCAATTTTTGACCGCTAATAAATCGGGTTAGAATTCACTAAAAAGCTTATCTTTGATATCAGCGTAATCACCAATCGTTAAGAAACAAATGCACACAAGAAAAACTTTTTAAAGGGTTTCTAGATACTTTTTTAAAATGGGTCAATTTCGATTAAAAAGTGTTTCTTACTTCTCCTCTTTTTCTTATAATTATTATTTAAACAAAAATGACAGCGTCGAAAAAATGAAAGTCAGGAAAGCCTAAAGTTAAAATAATATTGATGATATGAAGTACGGCCATTAAATAAATTGCTTTAAAAAGGACACCAATATTTATTGTTACAATGATTACTGTTAAAAATGCATATATAGATTAATGTAAGTAAATGTGTTCATATCTAAACAAGAAAATTCATAAAAATATGAGAGCAAAAATTAAGAAAAACTTCATGGCAATTGAATTATTTGTTTACTATTGGATATTAATTAGCTTATTGTACGTAATTCAATTCCATGCAATTAGGAAAAAAGCTTACAACAATGCAATCAACAATTTGTATTTTTGTGCAATTATGCATAGGCTGGTCCATCCAACAAAGTTAAGGAAATCATTACATATTATGCAAAGTTTATACATAGGATTCATACAATATATAAATGTCAATGTCAATAAATAAGTAGAATGTCAAATACTGTCTATTACTTAATTATTTTGATTTTACAGTTGTTAAATGTGACGTTAAAATAAACATTTGTCTGTCCTCTAGACATATTATCTGCATAATTAATGGAAGAAGACGAAGCGACAACAATTCGGCATATTTTTGAAATCTTGTTGACTGAAACAATTTGGCCAGAAGACCCCAACTAAGCAGCATGAAACAGAAACAACTATTGTTCAAAATCTTCGTCTCTTCTTTTTCTATTGTACCGATCAACGCTTTGAGGATTTCTGTGACCAGTGATAGTCGAAATATCAGTGTTTGAAAAGCCACTTTCTTTTAAAGCTGTCACCAAAGTTACACCAATGCAATGATTTGTGTATTGTTTGGAGAGTGAAAGGCGATGGCTTAATTTCTTCATGAAATTATCCAAAGCATTTTTGCCTAATTTAGCTCTTTCACAAAAATCAGTCGTGTTCTTTTTGGAAACAAGGTTGCAAGGCTTCAAAAAAAGAAAATTACTGGCTGAGGATTTGGACATATACAGCTTCCAAGCGACTACAGGACACTTCTGTGGATGTTCTTGTCCTCATAAGCACGGCCTTGTTTCAGTTCTTCCTACTCATCACTCTTCAATGAACCTTTCGATCGAATTTTTAGAAAGAATGTCATGGATAATTTTTAAACACCTTTTTACCGTTGGAGTCTGTTTCAATATTTATCCTTTCTTTCAAAAGAAGTGGCAGCGTTTCCCGACCCCTCAATCCAAAGAAGTATATTAAATTGAAAATTATTTCACCCTGCAGTTCACCTCGGGTGAACTCCTGTCAAAATACTGTTTAATTTTTGCCATATCGTTCATTTCAGTTACGGAATATACTATTGTTTTTGAGTTCACCAGATTTCTTAAATAATGAAACCATTGTCTTCAACATTTCATTGGATTTAGACAATTGTTCGTCGGCTATAATGTTAACTTCAGGTCTATTAATACTAAAGTATTTATGGATAGCAGCCCTGACACATATTAAGCTCGCAGGAGTATAGTAATTTCCATCCTATTTCTTCAAAGAATAATAATAGAATCTCAGATAGTTATCCAGTATTACAATAAGTACTGTAGTCTCTGTATTGGTATTTAAATTATTTGACTCTAAAAACAACATTAACCGTCGAATATGTGTTTCCATTAGTTTCAAAGAAGACGATGGCATGTTATTACGCTAAGGTGAGTCCAATTCTTTATTGATTGTTCCAAATATTTGATATGTTTTATCATTAAAAATCTCATAAAAGGTTTCATTGTCCGCAAATCAACTAAATTATTGTACAAATCATCCAAATTTTCTTCCAAATCAACGATGTATTCTGGAACTTGCTAATTGTCTATTATTGATTATTAGTCCAAATAGTTTATTTGATTGACATCTCGTAGATGTCATTAGGATACAAACTAAGGTTGCCCAAAAATGCAGGTGCTCTTTCGTTAGACATTTGATTCTATCCTATCATATCATTAAATAAACAATTATGAATTATCTATATTAACTAAACATGCAATTATATGAGTTTCATTGCTGAAAAGGGCACCAAATTCTAATTGTTACAATGCTTATTTTGCCTACTATTGAAAATATGTACATATGTATATAAATAAATGAATAAATAAAATGTATATATACATAGATTGGCGCATAAAAAAACGCGTTTTTTTAATCCAAAGATTTGTTTATTTCAATGTAATACTCAAAAAATAAAACCACAGACTCGGAATAACAAATTGAAGAAAAAACAATAGAAAAGACCAATAATTACAAACAAAGTTCAGATATATTTCGGCTTAAAATGCCTTCATCAGTGAGTAAAATGAAAAAAATGAGGGGCTAAAAACGCGATTATTTGTGCGCCAATTATATCTTAACTGGAAAATTCTTAAAAATAAAAAAACAAAAAAATTATAAAAATTAATGGCAATGGAACAAGAAGCAATGAAACTCACATAAATTACATATATTATTATTAGAAAATAAGCTAATTAATATAAAAGTTTAAAAAAATAATACAATTTATAATATTCCCATGAATTTTTAAAATCATTTTTTGTTTTCTTATTTTTTAAATGATTTTCCGATTAAGATACATGTTTCTTATTCATCTGTATATATAATATGTTTTTGTAATAGTAAGCATTGTATCAATTAGATCTTGGCGTCTTTTTTATATTAATTTCTTCAATGGTTGTATCTACGCATCATCAATATCATTGATACTTTTTTCACTAAGCGTAGACTACTGATAAAATAATTGAGATATTATTTTTTCCAATTTATGGATTTAAAATTAGATTTATAATTATGAAAAAATTTCACATTATACGAATTTATAAAATATTTAATATTCCACTAATTTTATATGTTGTATATATATACATGTACATACATATATATTTATCACTAAATTTGAAACAAACATTCCAAGATATTTTAAAATGTATTTATATATAATTAGGTAGGCTACAAATATTGATATTTTTAAATTAAGTGTATTGTATTCAAATCAGTTTTCTCTGTTATACTTTATTAAACTTTTAATTTGAAATTAAACGCATTGCATGCAAACAAACTGCACATTTATGATATGATTATTTCATTATTAACAAGCGACACATTAAATTAATTTGTGATTATAACATATTCTTAGGCTTTAGACTAATCGATTCATGCGCAAAGACTATTGGGACGAGTTTTTCAAAGTGTGTATAATGTAAATTATGTATAATTTAAAAAATAAACATGGATGACTAATGCTGTTCGGGCTTCGTAAACAAACTTTAGTCAAGAGTATGTATTAAAATACTTTAATACTTTTACGAAATAAAAGTCATATTTAAAATGAAAAATATTTTTGATTTCAATTGAATGGCCAAAATGTTTTTAGGAATTATTCAAATTTTTTGATGTTGGTAGCATTTTATGCAAAAAATTATTGCAAATGCTTACGAAACGAAATACTAAACAGTTTAGATTCATATTGCTTTGTATCTTTAATAAAAATTCTAAAGTAATGGCGTTTAATAACTTTAATTAATAAACTTAATAAGCTAAAAAAACAAACATATTGTAGGTTTTGAATAATATCAAAAGTAATATCTTATAGTTGAGTAATACCAAAAGCAATATCTTATAGTCCATATTTTTATATAAAACATATTTCAAAAACAATTATACTTTAATTATCCTAAAATTTAAATAAATTACTCATATATAACTCATACTATTCATAAAAATGATAGTAGTATACTTAAATAAAACAGTATAACGTATTTTTGTATATTGAATTTGTAATTTTGGAACATAAATAAAAATATTTTTCATTAAGTAATATACATAGAGTAATTATACTCTGATAATTACTCTATGGTAATATACAACAAAGAAAATTTAAAGAATAAAATGAAACACAATAGTCATTATTATTATTATTATTATTAGAATTAAATTAATGTATTTTATATCGCCCTATATCGCCTTATTCAATATATTTTATAATTTAAAGCGTGATGGGCCCCATATTCTATTCTATTATAATTATCTAATAACTAGTTTAAGCCTATGATTATTGATTAATTAGAATAATATGTTTATTCTAGCAAATTCCTGGCATTTCCAATTATATTTATAATTAGAGTATATGCTATAATATATATATCAGGGCCGTATCTAGTGTGTGGGGAAGGAAGGAAGGAAAAGCCAAAAAGTCTATATTATGTGGATTAATGATGGTATACTTTTGGCGCCTATTTGAAACTCTGACCCCCTGAGAAAAATTCCTAGATAGCCCTGTATATATGATCATTATATTATTCAATTTATATATTTTATATTTTATAATATAAATAGAGGTAATAATATATTTATAATGTCAAACTTTTAGAATGAAACAAGGTAAAATTTGATAACTATTACTAGAATTTTAAACTATTTAGTTAGATTAAAATCTTTAAAATGTTTTAGTATTATAAATCATAAAATAAAATTTTATATTCTGATATTTTATAAAGAAAAATATATTGTAGATTTGTTCCTAAAATTATATATTTATTGCTAAATAGCAATAATAAAAATTATTATTTAGATCAGAATATTATTTATTGCATATATTATATATATGAAAATCAAATATTATGTTTTATTAATTTGTAATCAAAGTATCAATAGCATACATTTTTTTACATAATTAACTTAAAGGTAATAATTCTATATTTGTTAGTTGAATATTTTATTCAAAACTTGTTTTGATTCCATCAAGGTGCAGCAGGTAGAGAGATTTTTTGTTAATTTTTTATTGAACTAATTATATAGCTGCTAAAAAAGAAAAGCTATGGACACTTAAGGCCGACTTTTTATTTTGCTGTTACTGAATTATATTGATGAGTCTACTAAATAGCATGCTTACATAGTAGCAAAATTGCTTC
>JAYRBW010011187.1:0-13293 GCA_036023295.1 Invenusta paracnida
GGCTTCTCTTGTGAAGGCAATATGAAGGTCCTGACTCGAGTTGCAGGAAACGTCAATGCTGAAGTGTACTGCAACATTATCACAGATCATGTTGTGCCACTGGACCTTCCTGGACACAACATCACCTACCAGCATGACAATGCCCCATGTCACATGGCTTGGAGGACACAGCACCTACTTGAAAAGAGTGAGATTGAGGTGCTGGACTGGGCAGCTGAGTCGCCAGACTTAAACCCAATCAAGAACCTGTGGTCCCATCTTCAGTCTGAGGTTGACAAGCAGGAGGTGCATGGACTCTGGTATGCTGCTCAAGACATGTGGAACAGGATTCCTCAGAACCTCATTGACAGCCTTGTTGAGTCAATGCCAAAGAGGATTCAGGCCATTATTGCAGCACATGGAGGTTCCACACCCTATTAGTTTCTGCCCCTGTATTTCATCACTACCTTATAATTCATCCCTGTATTTGACCCTGTATCAATAAAATTTGATGTTAAATATATTCTAAAATGGTACCCAAATAAAGTCAAATGAATGTACAATTGATATGGTTTTAAATCTTTCTCATTAAAAGAAATAATAAAATGTATTACATTGTAATTTTTATCATAAATATTTATTATAATTATCAAATTATTTATTGTAATTTTACTGTGACATATCTTTACGATGGGGGTGTATATCAAATGGACCTGAATTTAAACAGTAATGCATCCATTTTCCAGTAGATATATTTTTTATTTTTAAATGTTCATATTGTTTTCTTTGTTAAGGATATATTATATATATTAAAATATACAATAAAACCATTACATAATGTGGGAATTTCCTAAAGTATCCTATTCAGTGCACTTTCAAACTTTTGTTGTTTTATGTATTTTTTAAACTGCCATGCAGTTATGAATTGATATAAAAAGTAGATTTTTCTTAGAATTACTATACAGTCTACTTCTTTATAATTACTAAATTAGTAGGAATTATGAAATTAATAATTATAATCCCAATGCATGACTTGTCCTTTTTATATTAAAAAGTATATACTATAAACTCTTTAATGATAGATATAAATCACTATATAGTTTATGGAATTTATTTACATTTTACATAATTTTTTATTCTGATGCATCAAACTTTCACACATTTTTAAGGGTTTTGTAAAAACATTTTTCTTCTCAACTGGACCTGTTGTGATTGGTCATTTTAATTAAATATATTTTAAGTATTATTTTTATTTTTTGTTACATAATTATTTTTTACTATATTGAATATATACACCCCTGCTCATTAAAAAACAGGGCCCCCTATTTTGTTCAGTCTATTTTTCTTATTCATTGTAAATATTATTTAATATTCTATAGAAATGTTCTATATTTTTCCAGATTTATTCATACACATAATTGTATTACAACATGTTTTTTTTCATGAGAAATCTTACTAACCATGCCAAAAAATTGCATCACATACCATCAGTGTGACATGAAACAAAACTGTGTCTGTGTGTGTGTGGATATTTTATCAAGAAGGTCAAAAGTTGGAATTATGCAATACCCAAAAACATTTGTTAGGTATTCATTTTAAAGGGGCTAATGAGCATTTGTACTTTCTTTATCTGTCCTTCATCTACCTACAAACATGCTGGACCACAATGCTTGCTGGATCAGATTTCTTTGATAGCCTAGGGTTAACTAGCCTGTGATTATCTCTCTTCACATCTTAAGCTACTTACTTATCTGTCCTATCTTTAGAGGTGGTTGAATATGATTGGATGAGAGCAATTCGAGATATGATGTCAGATCCCCCTCACAAGCAAACATCACATTTAGTTGACAATTAGAATTAAGCCTCAGCTGTCTCATGATCAGCATATTCCAGTTGTGTCCCTACATAATGATGCTGGATTTTCAGTCTAACAGTTGTCACAGTGCTTCAATGCTTGTCGCAGTACAATACAGCATCAATACCCCATCAAGCTCAACAAGTCATTGCAGCTGGAGGAGGTTCAATAGACTATTGAACCTGATTCAGTTATGATCCCCTGACCCTATTGAGAACGCCACCACTGTCCTCTTAAGGACCAACATATTTAATTGATCATTTTATGTACAATATATATTTATATATATACAATTTATATTTACCCTTGTGTTTTTAAAATATAATATAATAATTATAAACAGAAAATATATGAAAAAATTAGTAGGCCACGTTTTTAATGAGCAGGGGTGTATATAAAATACTTTTTAATACATATAAAAATTTTACAGTCCTATTTTATAATATTTAAAGCGATAACAATAACAAAAAAGTTAATTAATCATTTTCAATTGTGTTACATTTAAATTGTCAATTTTAATTTAAAATATAATGAACTACAGTCAATATTTTTTAATCAATAATAATTCTCTTAATTCCACATCTTAAAAGCAACAACTTAACTCAATAGAATTCCAACTTTTTGTTATACCAGATTAGAAGTATATCACACTTTCTATCGCAAAACTGTATCAGAAGCTTGATCAGTACATTTGTATTCTACAGACTTACTTGCCTTTTTGAAAGAAAGATTTATTGACTTTAATAAAAGTACTTGGTATAATATTGTAGTCGTATCACAGCAGCAGTATGTGTATAGCTCTAAATCGATTGACACCCAAGAATTAGTGAATATAAATGATACAATATACATAACCAAATGGTGGCCAGGTGCTGACATTTGGCGATTATTCTTTTGCCATTTCTCCGATTTTGAATGCTCTTTCTGGTGAATTATTTTATCTATAGCTTGGCTAAATGAGCACTACATTATGCTCATTTAGGAAATTATCAGTTTCTCTTATCTTATTTAATATGCGTTAATTTAATTAAATTATTTGTCAAAGTTAGTGTCTTGCTGAAAAAAAGTTATTATTTAAGGTATGATATATAATTTCATTTGTATTATTAAAAAAACAAATATTAAAAGGTGGAGTTCTACACAAAATCTAGCCGCCACTCTGACTAGTAAAATGTTATATTTTACCCGCTCTAGTCAAAGTATACCTGTCTCGAGCGATTCCTGTCCTACTCTAACCTCTTGCCAACTGACTCATTAAGTTTAACAGAAACAAATAAATAACGGAATGATACTTTATCCTAAAAAGAAAATGTTTTGGTTTGTAGTTTAAATGAAAGTTAGACTTTCAGTTGTAAGACTTTTAGTTGTGATTATTTCATTTAGGAAATAAATGATTTTATTTTTGCTTAATTTCAAAGCCAAAGAAATCAAATTCAATATTGTAGATTTTATAATATTTAAACTTTTAAGCTGATTAAACTAATTTATTAAATTTGTTTTAATGTGTACTGTAGTCACGTGATTTAATTTTTATATCTTAGATTCTGATTACTGGTAAGATAAAAAGCAGTAATGACACTGTATGAATAAAATAACGCAAACAACTGGACATGATAAAAAAAACGTTCTAGTTAGTTAGAACTAACCATAATCAATAAAAAAATAGTACAATGAATGGATTTAAATTTTACATAAATTGAACACTGAGTGAATTAAAGTTAAATAATTATTAATAGTAATTATTAGTATTACATATTATTAATTGTAAGTTAATTGAGTTTATTTTAAGTTGTGTAATATTAAAGGTATTAATAATTATTACAGCCTTTAAAGATAATGATAAGAAAGGGCGCCAAGTTTTAAATAACATTTTTGTTGTCATATTTTTATAAATTTTACAGTTTATACGTATACCTATGCTCCATATTGATATACGTTTATGCATTTTAAACAAAAAGTATTGTAAAAATTATATCTTGGCGCCTTGTTTATATAAATTTCTTCGATGGCTGTACTACATATCATTATAATTTTTATTTTTTAAATGTTTGCACCTTTTTATATCATTATTTTTAATGGCTATACTTCCTATATCATCAATATCATTTCAACATTTTTGTTTTAAGGAGCTAGTTTCTTGGCTTTCATTTTTGCGACGCAGTCGTTTTTGCTTAGATAATTCATTAATCTTAATCCGACAATGATAATGGGTGTATTTGTAAAGCGGTTTCATTTTTGTATATTTATATTTTTATGGTTTTTACACACCACACTCACATTTATTTAATAAAATTTCCTTTTTACCGTTCAAGTTAAGCAAAAAGTATAAGTCAAGGAAATTTAATTTGTAAGCTCATGGAAAAATATATTTCTCTTGAAATTTTGTAAATATTATTGTTATTTTAAAAGAGTCGTATAATCTTGATTTTGTGTTTAATTTACTTCACAGATTCAGGCTGATGACATCCAGTTTTCAGTTTCAGTGGTTCCACTGTCCCCTCTCTCTGTTCATTTGTGTCATTATCCTCGCCAACTCAGCGTCTCCTGAGAATAAGGGACGAAAGAAGTCTCTCTCAGAGTACAGCGATGCCGATTTCGAGCGTCTAGCGAAGCAATGGGAGGATTCAGACGAAGATCCTTTGTCAGACGACGAGAAACCTGCTTGGGAGCGTCCCCCACCGCAACAAGACCTTACAAAGATGGACCTCACATCGCCTGAGGCGCTTCTTAAGTCGACAAAGAAGGGCCAAAATGTGATGCTATTTGTGGCAGTGTCTGGCCAACCGGACAAGGCTGAGGCGGAGATGCTGACGATTCGATGGCAACGGAGCCTCTTTAATGCCCACATTGAGGTTCAAGTTTTCCCCATGGATGAGGGAAATAAAGGCGGAGGGAGTAGGCGAGCGATCTTTATGGTTATCGATGGGGCGAGAGCTTGGGAGGTGAAGGAATTCTTGGTGGCCCAAGAGCGCTGCGAGAGTGTCACACTCGATGGAAAAGTGTTTCCGGGTAAGGGAGCTACAAAGAATGGAGACGTCAGAAAGGATGACGAGCTTTAGAGGGGTAATGGGAATTACTTTCATCAATCAAATTAATGCTTTTATATTAATTACCATTATTTTGTCTTTTTGTACACTATACATCAAATTTTGATATGCCTTATTTTCTTTTTATTATTTTTGATTTTCTCATATATACTCGTATTGTACTTTTTTAATGGAAAATATAACTTATACCATTTTTCAATTGTGTTTTTTAATTGTGTATTTGGATAAACTTGTTGTCAACATGTATTCTTGTAAATTTGATCTATTAGAATATATATCTGGTAAATGTTGTATTTGTTTGTGTCTCTTGTATGTATTACTAACTGTTATTTATTTTAATTTAGAATTACTATACATAGCTATTAATAAACAACTGTTGCAAAAGTAAGCCAATATTTTACATGTATATAAGAAAATTAATTAAAAAATTGCCTAAAATTCTCTCTTAACTTGTTATCGAACTAATTTTATTATTTTTGTTATTATTGCTTTCCTATTTATAATAATTTTTCGTATGTAATCGTTAGAATGGGACATTAACATCTTTCTATAAAATAGATCTGCGATATGTAATTAATCTTAATGCGTATTGAGTTTTATAGGCGCTATAGTTTGTAGATTAAGTAAATATAGCAAAAAATTACATCTCAAATACAAACGAATTTTCTATCACATCTAGCTTTATATTATCCTGAGTCTTGAATTAAAAATTATTCGCTCAAACTGCTTGATATATATTAAATGTATGTCTTAAAATATATATGGCTATACATATTTTTTTAGCGAAAAAATTCAATCACCATTGTATGTAGAATTTATTTCAATATCACTAACTTTTCACAAAAATTTGCAATGCGTTATATATAGGACCACCATTTTAGTAATATTTACAAATTTTTCTTTGATGATTTTTGGGATCATAAATATATGTACGTATAAATATTATCTTCTTTCGCACAACACTATTATCAATTACAATTTTTCAATGCAACACAGTTTACAAATTAAAAAAATTATGCAATATTTGAAGCATTGCTCGATATAATCAATAGAAGAAAACACCTTTATTGTTCTTCAGGTTCGGATCACTTGTGCTACCAACTGAGAGAACAGGATGCAAGATATCATAGTTATTCTTACTTTGGTTGTCTTGTCCCTTGTTGCGGCTGATTTTGAGGAAAATAGCATGTACATCGGTCGAATGATTGATCCAGAGTATGTTTTATTGCACATTATATAAGTAATAATAATGGTAATAGATTAGTGGCAGGAAATTTAAGTTAATTAATGTTTATTAATTTAGCTCATGATTACATTTTTTACCTTGTTCAATACATAAAAGTTAAGAATACTTAAATATTATGAAATACCACAGAGTGTAAGGAATGCCTAATAATATTTTAACTTATTGAAATATGTTTTTCTCGTTCATGTGAAGAAGAAATTAATAAAAAAAATTATACAACTATTCTATATATTATATACAAATTTATTTTCTGTAAAAATTGTTACATTCAGAATTTAAAACATTTATGTGCAAATATTCCTCGTTATAAGAGGAAATGGGTTATTTTTATCCTTTCAAATAGAATTTAAAATTTTTTCTATTTATAAAATATATGTTTTGAAATTTTGTATTGAAGCATAACAATTTCAATTTAATAGTCGAATTGTTTCAATTTTAACTTTAAAATATATGACAATTTTTTAAATGTAAACCATGTACATTTGTTTTTGCAAAAGAAATGTTTTTATTAAACTTGATGAAACTATAAAATGAAATAAAGAAAGAAAGTACATACTTTTTTTTCATTTAAAAGTTTTGACTGGTGACTTTTTACTTGCACAGTGATGCCTATTGATCTGTTTATTTATTGTAAATTGTTCCAGCCACATAGAGATTCATCGCAAGGATCTTGGTGGTAAAAAAGCCTCTGAGCTCACGAGACAAGAACGTGAGTTTTTCTTCTTCACGCTACATGATCATAACAATGATTCACGGTTGGATGGTGTGGAAATCATGAGCTCTATGCTTGACCATCACTTTCATCCAGGTTTGTTGAATACGACCCAGCCTATAGAAAATGTTAGTGAATTTCCACTGATGTTGCATCCCAAAATCTTTTATGTAAATGATGAAATTAATTGTTCTGAAAAAATGCGTGATATATAAAATTTAAACAATTCAATTTTATTAATAAATGAACAGTTTAATAACGCAAATATTTCAATGGCACAAAATACAATTCTGAATAGGTAATAGATTACTAATAAGTAGTATAAAATAACAATATTGTATATGATTTTTATTTTGCAATTTACAAGGTATACGTGTAAGTGACAATTTCTTCTGTAATATTTGCAATGAGTTCCTAAAATGATATGTGTTAAAACGTCTGTATTTAGCAATTCTTACTGACAAATAAACTAATGAGTTATATATAATAATAATAAGTATATACTAATTACGTAATCGAATATAGCTTCAGTAATTCGTATACACTAAAAATCGAACAAATCGATACTGAATCTGTGCAAGTATAAGGTAGTCTTGCGTAAAGAAAATGGATTCAAATTAGTCTATTAATTATAAATATCGAGCCACTCACAAAACCAATATAATTCATGTGATATTCTCTTGCACTCTCCTAGACGACCAATCGGACCACACTGCCCCCATGACCGAAGCAGCTCTTGAAGAGATCATCGACAGCCTTCTCGCTGAAGAGGACGTCAACAATGACGGTCTCCTTGACTACTGGGAATTTGCTTCGGCACGTAGAAAGAAGAATGGGGACATCCTATCAAGGGGGAATTCCACGACCATCAACTCTCCTGGTTCTAGTCATGGCAGTGGGGGGCAGAAGGGATCGCAAACACCGCCTTCCGGATAGAGTTCTAATGTATAGATGTTACTCATTCATTCTACTTATACCTCTATAATCATAGTTCTTTTGCCTATTTCCATTCCACACCAGCTCGATCTCATTCTACTTATCATCTTCTCTATTTACTTTCTTATTCATTTTACGTTTACTCACATAATAAATTTTCTTGTTTTCTATAATATATAACGTGCTTTTTCAGATGTGTATTTTCAGGGTTTTTTTTCCTTTTTTGATATCACCCGTGGATGTATTTCTACGTGTTTTTCATATCTACCTGTTGTTTTGTAATTGTTATGTGTATATACATAGTACGTACATCTATACTTGTGCCTTTTTAATAATTATCAGTATACCATAATTTGTACTTGTATTCAATTTAATATGACAGTGTATATTTATCTAATATTCAACTGGTTATTTAACTATAACACAGTCATACATTTTATGTCAAATAAAATTGCTTTGATTGCGTATCGACTCTTTTTTACTGCTCTTTAAATTTTTTGTACTTCATATTTTATCCTAGAATTGCAACAATTCTATCGCAATTGATAAATCGAAAAAGATATCTCTTATTTTTGTAGTGCAGTTTCATGTAAAAATTGGAATTATTGTTTTTTTGTATAACGTTTGTTATAAACACATTTTATCGCATAAAATAGATTTCACTGTCTTATTATAAACTATATTAAATATATTAAAAAGTTAATAAAAATAATTAAATTAGTTATTGAAAAGATTAAAACGTATCTACTTTTTATCATATTTTCTAAAGTGAAATTATAGCAATTCAAGTCTACTATAGCAGACATCTTGTTCGTATGTATCTTTGAAGAATTTTGATTTTCATAATGTTAATTCCAACCTTATATGTTGGAATGTCAAGCTGCTATGTTGAACTAATTGAAACAGATAGCCTCTGGGTAAAAATAAGTAATCTCATATAATCTATTGCATATTTTGGAATTAGGTATCATACAATACATTAATAATTAATTAGCTAAGTTACTTCTCAAAATGCTATAAACCATTACATTTCGTATAGAAAAAGATTTATAATTTTGTAAAAATTAAATATTCCCAAAATATATTTAAATCATATGGGTATTTATATCTTTAGAATGCAATTAGAATCTTGTAAAAATTATACAAATGTAGTATAAAATTCCTCTTTTCGCGCAATATACATTGTGTTAATGGCTTTTTCGTGTAGTTTTAAACTGATAACTTTATAGAATTATTAGCGTCATATAACTTCATATTTTGAAGTTAATATGTACAACGATACACATAGTATAAGCTATTTAAAATGACTAAATTTATATCGAAGCCATATTATATAGGTATTATTATTCCACTTTAATATTTACGCTATAAGTAGTTATAGAATCGTGTTCGTTGAATAGATTTGTATTCGATAATATTGTTGTTTTCGTGAAAGAAAGCAGGATACCGACATCATAATATATCTGATCTTTTGACTATACAACATCCTGTAAGGTAGAGTTCATCACAAATTGTATTCTTGTTCATCAACTAGAAAAGCCCTGTAATAATAATTTTATTTACATTTTTACTTGTAATTAACAAAGGGATCTAAATAATCTTTTCTTGTTTCTTACACACCTACATAGATTTCTATAATAGGACTTTGAACCCCTTTCTTTCTAAATATTCACATATGTTACATAATTGATATAATATAATATTCCTTATAATTTTCTACGACATAGAAATTAATGAATGTCTTACTTAAAATAGAAAGCATATATTTTAAACGGTTACATCTCGATAATTATGTAACCAATTTTAAATTGGTTACAAATTTGTTTCAAATTTAGAATAGCCTATGGAGGCCATCACCGGCTATCAGAACAGCAGTGGCTGTTTTGCAACATCTCTTAGAAATGGGATAATTTAATGTTAGACAATGGAAATCTTTAAAAAAATTGCCACTGTTAGTTACTATTTATGTATATATACTTTCTATCTTATGAAAACTTTAGTTAATTTCTTTAGTCAAGGAACATTTGGGACATACTGAATATTTCTAGGTTAGCAATATAAGGCATCTTATATAGTGATGTAAAATCACTCTACAAGCTTAATAGTAAAATAGCAGTAATTTATAAGTATCATTCATGGGCTGTAAAGTCTTAATTACTCGCTCTAATTTACTATTGTTTCTATGTTTACTAAAAATATGCATTGACAGGAATTGCATACCTACATTGGACCCAGGATTGATATGTATTAGCAATTCCGTCAAATTGCCCATTATAGACAACTTATTAGGTATATGTAATGAAGCAATTAGGTATACTCATTTCTATAAATAAATGAATAAAACTTGGGATTTATGGTTGTCGTGTAAATAACGTAGATACTGTTATCTTACATTACATTTAGTGAGATCAAAGTAGTTTTAAAAACTTTTTACTTATGTTTTGAAACCACCAAAAGTTGTAATCAGAACCTCAAAAGTATATCCGGCTTAAAACTTTTACAAGAAAATCACCGGAAGTTTTAATCATAACCTCAAAAGTCTTTATTTGGCTTAATCTTGTGGTGTTTTAAGCCGATACGTAAAAACCAAGAGCAGATTAAAACCTGTTAAAGTTTTAAATTTCATAACGAATTTTTTATTTCAGCTATGTTTAGATTGATTGTAATTGCTTGGTTTTTAATATATTATTTTTTTATAAAGAATTTATAATAGCTTCTAAAGTGTTTAAGCGATTTTGTTGGAGTAAAAGCGATATTTTGAAAGTTAAAAGGTATTATTAAAACTTACTTTGACCTTGTTGAATTTTTAAACACCTGGAGATTACTATTAACTTTTTATGTGAATTGCTGAAATCAGGAAATAGCTCAAATTAAAACTTTTCAAAAGTTTAAAACTGCGCTTAATACTTTACTTAAAGCTTGTTTTAGGTTTAAGTCCATCAAAAAGATTTAAATATTTTGAGGTCATATTAGAACTTAACTCTAGTTTTAGAACTTTACAAACGACTTAAAACCGGATTTAACACCTAGATGAGTTTCAAGTGAGGTCAAAGAGGGTTTTAAATCGCGATTTAAAACTTTGACAGCTAATAAAATTTGTAATAAAACATTTGACCTCGCTAATTGTCCTATATTTAAAAATTCACCGGCCGCATTTCATAATAATAATAATAATAATATAAGCTATATATACATAATACATATATTTATATGATTTTTACTTAATTACAGAATTACTTTTTATCTGAGTGTTATTGAAACTGACTCACACGTTTTAGTTTCGATATCTTTTTCTTATTAGTGTATTTAATCAGCTTTTATATAATAAATATAAAAATCACATACAAATACGATTATATTTTCAATCTAAATTATTGATATAGATGATCTATTTTTGAATCAATTTGCATTCAACATGAGTAATCAAAATTCGAACGTATTGTCAGTTTCTAAGTATGCATACATATATCCAGATAAACAAACCAAAGTTAGTACAAACCTAAAGAGCTATGTTAAGGATTTACAACAATGAAAAGACAAAAAGAGTACAACATATTAGAAATAATAATGTCTTATATTCACCAATTCACAGTAAAAAATTTGTTATAGCTTGTGTACATTTTTAAATCAATAATATATCTTTTATTATACGTATATTTTATTGGTATATATATTATGTCCAATCAAATGAATAATTAAATCGAATGAGTTATTACATGATATCAACTTTATTTAATGCATTGCACATACATACGATGCATACCTTACGCATATATCAATTCACAACTGATGAGAAGTAGAGGAAAAGTAATATAAAAAATTATTGGAATAAATTATTTATGAAATTTACGAAAAAATATTAACAAACAAACATAAAATTCTTAAAAGAGCACTTAAAAGTTGTTTAAGTTTATTTTGTAAAAAACGAAACGTACTATGCCTTAAACAACTATTATTCATCAATATGTAATATGAAACATGTATATAGTTCCTATATATCGAGTTGTAGTGTGCCCCGAGAAAAGCAAATACCTACGGGTAAATTGCGATTTTGCTTTTTCGGGATATATATGTATATAAATCACAATTAATTAGTCGCCATAGGTTTAAACTAATCGATCGGTAATTATCTCAATGCGGCAGAGCAAACCAGTTTATTAAAGTCAGGAGTATGTACTGGGGGGTTCAAACGTGCTACCTTCAGGTTTGAAGGCAGGAGTCTAACTCACTTGGCTATTAATAAATTTATTGGTTTGTGAATTCAGAGTTATTGATTTAATATTGTAACAATTCCATCATATTTTCTTAACATTTGATATATTTGGCACTAAATTCGTGGTGTGGAAAAATTGATGTATTCTGGTTAAAATATATTCATGTGATTGCAATCAGTAGATTTTTAGAATATTAATTATAGTTGTGACTTGTTTAGCGAATCATTTGACATTTGTAATTGCTTTCAAGTTTCATATAAAAGCTAGTGTAGTGAAAAATCTTCCCCGCAGGTAAAATCTAGCTAAAGACAGACTCCCTGTAAGAGTATTTGTAAAGTATATAGTAGTAGGTATAAAATATAGAGTGATAACATTATATCGCCTCTCAGCTTGCTTAACTATAGTGGAATTGTCAATTATTATAAATTATATTCAATAAACTATCCAGATATTTATTTCTGTTTTTCTTGTTGTCTTATAAAATTAGTCGATTCTAAGATTTTAGTATTATTTAAAAAACCCAACTACATAATTTGAGAGTTTATTGAATATGTTAATATTTATTGAATATTAATACAAATTAAAAACAAACAAATTATATTCCAAAACTTTAGTGATTTTAATCCCACGAAAAAAAATTTTTTTGAACCAGAATGAAATATATTTATCCACAAACGAATTTAGACAAAATATTTCAATTAAAAAATATATTTCAGAAGCCATTAAAATTAAATCAATAACTATAAATTTAAAAATCAAGAATTTATCGACCTACCTTGAAGGCTTAAATAAAATAGCGTAAATTACAATTTTAGATTATTATATATAAAATCGGAGGCAAATATAAAGAATATAACATTCGGGGGCAAATATAAAGAATATAACATTCGGGGGCAAATATATCGGGGGCAAATATAAAGAATATAACATTCTCCGACTTTTACAGTCCGACGCGTAATTTTTAATGAAAGCATTCACCGATTTAAACAAGACGTATACCATTTCATAGATCTAGTTGAGAAAACGGTGCATGCAAGAAATCAGACTCCTATCTGTTTTCTGGAACCCACAATTGGCCAAAAATATGTCAAAATAGAGCTAAAAGTCGGAGAAAAGTTATCCGACGCGTAATTTTTAAAGAAAGCATTCACCGATTTAAACAAGACGTATACCATTACATAGATCTAGTCGAGAAAACGGTGCATGCAAGTAATTAGACTCCTACCTGTCTTCTGAACACACAATTGGCAAAAATCGTTGAATGCTTTCATTAAAAATTACGCGTCGGACAACTTTCTCTGACT
>JAYRBW010011198.1:0-13292 GCA_036023295.1 Invenusta paracnida
GTTAAAATATTTTTTCAAAACTATTTTAATTTATATAAATATATATATATATAACATATTAATATATTTTATATTTAAATTTTTAAAAGTAAACAATCTGTCATATTTTCTGTCTATGTCTTAAGATTCATTTTAACCCAACTACATATTAACATACATCCTTTTCATTTTTAAGGCACATTTTAATCCACATATATTTTGCTTTGAGGCATCAGATACTGATATTTTTTACTTATATAGATTTTTACTTCATTCCAAATAGAACACTATTACATACATAAATATTAATAAATGTATTGACCTGGTATTTTAATACCAATAAATAGATTATAGCTCATTAATTTGTATATAACATTTATAAAATATAATTAATAATAGTGCAATGCACAAAATACATATATCTTATTTCACAATTTTTTACCACCCCTCTGTGTAGTTAAAGGTTTTCTGTAAATTTGCAAAATTTATAGTTACCAGTTATATTTCATTTTGATTATTCAATTAAAAATAATTACTAAATGTTCCTTCTTTTAATCATCTTAAACAGCACAGAACTACTTTTAAATTATGGTTATGGCTAGTAAAGTAAGAACTAGGGATTATGATTAATATGTTAATTAACATGATATTATTGTTGTATAATTTATTTAATGCAACTAATAATTAACTCATTTGTTTCTAATCATCCCTCCTCATTGCTAACCATCTGGTGGTACAAAGGTATGCCAAATACAGAAACTTTAATTCTATATCCAATGATAATATTTAAATGTTTCTGAATATAGTTTGCTTGGAATTTTGGATTTAGTTAGTTACTTCAATTAGAAGTATATTATTTCTTATATTTTTCTAATAAAACATTATTTCAAATAAAATATTTTTTAATGAATAAAATTAACTATTTTGTATATAACTCATTGTGCTCTTTCTAATAACATTATAAACCACTATATATTTCAAGCTATCTTTTGCATATTAATCTAATTTATATATTGATAGTAATGTAGTTTGTTATCCTTCCTTCACAATAAAGAATTAAATATATGTATTATCAACTAATTTTGACTTTTATTCAAAATAAATAACAATCATTTTTATTTCTTAGCCTATTATGTAATAATATAGAGAATATTATAATGTTCCATGTATTCTTTAAAATAATTAATAAATAGTTTATCAAAAACAGTTTTTGAATAATATAATTTTAAAACAATGATTTATTTCAAATATATATAGGTACATAATGTGTATATATGAATATATTAACTAGGTAGATTGCTTTAGCTCATCTATATATTAACTATATTTTAAATATATTAACAGTTTAATTCGTGTATCCTTTTCATTTATATATAATAATACATAATGAAATATGCATAAATAGTATCTATGCAATATAATTTTTATTATCAGTTGAAGCCTAAATTTATTTATATACAACAATATATAAAAATCAATAAATGTAATCTTTATTAAATTTATAACTTTAATAAGGTATATATTTATAATGTAGTCAACTCTGAATAAATGCATGATCACTGGAAGATTTTATGTACTTATATGAATATGTCTATATCCAATATTTTTAAACTTAGTATAATGAAAAACTGTATTATTATATTCTACTAGCTTACATAACAAAATATATTAGTGCTATTTTGGATGTAAAAATATAAATATCAAATAGCTTTGTGATGCAAATCCATAAATGACTATATTAAATTTATAAATCTCATAGATTATTTATTAATCAAATCGATGGCCCTGGGGAAAGCCATTGAACTGCATACTCAAACAGTGGTAGCCTTGAATATGTCCATATTTGCATTCTTAAGGGGTTTTAGCACTGTATATGACCATTGTAGTATTTTCAAAGAGTGATGACCCTAAAGAGGGCTATTATTAGTCTTGTACCAAACTTCTCACTATAATAGGTAAGGTTGTTGTGATAAAATGTAGCAGATATATTTTACTTAGTTATGTACCTACTTCTTACACTAGCTATAGATGACTAATAAGATATATGCTGCATAGTGAGCAGCTTTGAGTAGAAAGATTATGATTGTAAATAATAAATATTACTATACATACACATGTATCAGCATCCTATGTAGTAAACAGAAATGTTCACTACTTTCTAAAGATAACTCATACCTTTGTAATTATGGTGTGTTAAAAATAGTATAAATACAATCATTAAAATTAATTTACCTTCTTATAGTTATGCATAAGTTTACATTATTTAACATTTATCAAGTTTTTCTTGTGTAAACATAAAAAATCCAATAAACTTATTTTAATTTTAAGCATATTTCTATCATGTATATAATTTTATTTTATATTAGTTAGATAGGTTTGACTTGGAACCACCTTTTTAGACAATCTACAGCTTTGTGAATATAAATTATTTAACCCTTTAGGCATAAACTATAACTTAAGACAGATTATATATTATCATTCTAATGTAGACATTTTTTATATAACGACCTTTTTCAAGTTTAAGTTGAGATAGTGCTAGTGTGTAACTCAGGTGTTAGCTCAGCTTGCGGAGTTAGTATTGAGTTAGTGTTAGTGTTAGTGTAACTCAACCTGTGGGGTTAGTGTAACTAAAGTGTTAAAAAAATAGCAATGATTTAATATTTATTTAAATCATGCGATTTGTTAAAATAACTTTCATAATTATATTTTTAAATTTAATACACAATGGCAGCTAATAGATTCACCTAGACTAATAGTAAAGTTGAAAAAGTTATTGAGAAGCTCCCCATTTGGAAATTGAATTATATCTTAAATGGTCAAATTCAATATTATTTGGCAGATGAATATACTGGTCCGAACAATCCATTAACAAATTGCAACTTCATGGGTGTGAAGATAGGCTGTACTTGGTGCTATACCAAATGCATGACCAACCTGTCTATAATAGCCACCACTGGATAAGAAATTCAAAAATAATTTCATTTGGATGCTAATAAACTAGCATTGTGACTTCCTGCTTTTCTCCATTCATTAAATTGCAATGCTATTTCATCCAATTGACTTTCATTTATAAACCTTTTTTTACTATCCATTATATTCTGCCACAATATTTATTATATTTAGAGCTCTTCTTTGATGAACATCAGCTCTATAAAATAAGTATTTATATATTTTTGGTCCAATTTAATTTAATTGAAATTTTTATATTTTATTATTTTAAAATTGCTAAATAATAGGTACCAAGTTAAAGCAATAAAAATTTGAAATCTAAAAAGTGTTAACCTCTAGGGTTTAGTGTTAAGCAAATAAAATAAATGGTTTATTTAATTAAAATTGTTTATTGATATATCAAATACTTTTTAAAAATTATAATAATGTAATATTATAAATGTATTTAACTTATTTTTGTACATGTCAACATATTAATTAAGTAATATTTATTACCATTAATTTTTAGCTTTTTCTACTGTTCAGGTTAGGAGTAACACTTTCAGAGTCAGGGTGTCCATGTGTCCTCGAATGTACTCAAATTTTATCACTGTCCTCAAATGTCCTCAAATTTTTTTCAATGTACTCGAATTTTTTTGTGTTTGCAATTTAAAAAAGTGATAGTGTTATTTCAAAACTGTTGTATCAGGTCTGTATATTTAATATTACATTTACTGTATTATTACTTTGTGTTTTGCCTATTATGTTTAATACAATATTACTATTCTAAAATATATACTATAATTACAGGGAATACTGTGCATAAATATATTTTTGAATTGAATCAAATTTTGTGTTTATTTATAAATTGCTCCTTGTTAATTTTTGTGTCCACCTCAAAAAATGAATGTCCTCGAATTTTTTTTGTGTGTACTCAAAATGTCCTCGAATTTTTTTTAAAATAAATGTGGACACCCTGTTGAGTTATTCAGCTGTTTTAATAAAGTGTTAACTCTGAGTAAACACCAAGTTAACTCGATTTTAGAAATGATTTAAAGTTTTTCATGAGTTTGGGTTTAGTTAACACCTGAGTTACACTAAGACTAACTCAACACAAAACTTGAAATTACTCATTGCATTTATATCGCATAAATTTTTTTAATGTGATTATATTTTGTCTTTGGTACATTTTGATCCCATATTTAGCCATTATCTGCTAAAATGCTATTCTATTTTTATCCATCAGCTTTGTCTATCATCATTGATCTTTATTGCTATAATTTGTAAAGTATTAAGATAACTCAAACTGCACCACTTAGATGTTATTCAATACATGATTATTTTTAATATTGGTATGGTATGACAGTTAATACTTCATTAACTACAACTAGCATTTGTACAACTGTATCCTAATAAAATTCCTCCATGATGTGACAATTAATGCATGTTTTTGCTAAAAAGTTTTATAAGACAGACTGTATTGCAGACAAAGAAGAAGTTGATGCCTACAAATGACAATTTAAATACCAAAGAATTGTTAGGACTTTCTATCATAATATACCATTAACATCTCAAGTTTGTACAAGTATACAGCTACATATTCCATGCACAAGTTTACAGAAAATAATGAAAGACATTCACTTAAAAATTTGGCAACCTTATTTGCTTTATTAAATTATGATGATTTTAATAAGCATGTCAAATTTAAAGAATCACTATGTAGCAAGAACTGGATAAGGATATTAAAATCACAGGCAGAATAATTTGAATCAACAAAGCTATATTTATGCTAAATGGTCATATTAAATTATATAATAATGTATACTACTCTAGAACCTTCATCTGCTATTGAAGACCAATAACCTTTCCTTAAGAATCTGTGTGTAGGGAGGAGTGTACATTCAACTGATATACTTATTGGGTCCCCACTTCTTTGATGGAAATATCAATTCCCAGCTATATATTGACATACTGCATGATTTTACTGCACCTCTGGTTGATACAGACAATGACATTGGGATGTAGGATAGTACACTATAAGAATGAGCCTAGAGTTTTGCACAACTTCTTAGATGACACCTATGAGATGTGGATTGACCAAAGAGGATCCATTGAATGGCCTCCACAATGTCTGGACCTGACTCCTTGTGATTACCCTATGTGGGGTATCCTCAAGGAATACATCTATACACATGATATTCACAGGGTGGCCATATATATGGGAATTTCCTATATATATGGGAAATATATTTAAATATTGTATATTTTAAAAATATGCTTAAATAATGCTTAAATTTTAGTTAATATATGATTAAGTTGGATTTTTTGTAGAATTTATGGGAATTTTTTAAACTAAATTTTCATGATGATGCTTGATAAATTTTCATGCTAGATGCAGTTTCTTACTATATATGTACATCATTTATTATAATACCTGATTTGGGGGAAAGAATTATTGCAGAAGAAAGTAAAGATTATTCATGCAAATAATTTTCTTTTAAACCCAAACTAACCCTTTTATTGATATATAAATTCAAATTTATTTTCATATTGGACATGGGCTGAGATGCATCAGGAATCAGATACTTGACCTATTCAATCTCTATTGTTATGCCAATCAATTCTAACTTTTGGAGATAACATTTCCTAAAAAGCAACATTGGAATCATTTATATTTACACTTTTAAAAATTGCTCTAGATATATTTCATTAAAATATAATAATGTTTATTAATGTTTAAATTTTCCTAAGATCATGAGCAGTCATAGATTATGATTACATTTACACATTTTTGTGCAGGAATATAGGTATCTAAATTTAGTTTTAATTCTCCTATTTTAGAAATGGTAAAGATTTGCAAATTTTACAAATATATCAAAACATAATTACAGTTAATTTGTACATTAACCTTTTTAGGTACAAAGTAGGATTATAGTAAATGCATACTGCTACAAATGTTATCATATCTATAAAGAGTTCTAGAGTACAAGTTCTTTTTGAGCCCATTGCATTTTTGGCATTTGTAGACCCATTTAGAAGGTTGACCACCCTGTTCCACTGTCATGGTGGCCTCAGCATGGCAGCAATGAGCTTGATTCACTTGCTTTGCGGATGTTTCTGTCTTTCGAATTTGCTTGGGTTTGAAAATATTATTGTAGAATTATTTTTTAAAGTTAAGTATTGACTGTAATGTTTCAAATATTTTGAAATAACATAGTACCTACTTTTTGAACCAATAATCAAAGTTCTGTATCACAAAACGTATTTTAAAATTGCTATTTTTAGTAATATGACGTCATTCAGACCTTGCCATTTTTCAAGGTTAAGCAGATAAACTTAAACTTAAAACTAGTCTAGATTGCTTTGCAACCTAACATTGACTATGTTGTATGCATGACACTTTTTGTTGTTGTAACTATCATTGTTGTAGTATTGTAACTATTTAATCTAACTTTATTAATACATGTTAATGTGCATTAATGCTACAATTTTTATATTTTGTGCCCCACCTCACCAGTCTCAGGAATTTCACAATGCACCCCCTAAATTCCACATTGCAGTAGTATAAAATTCCACATTTTTATCACTAAGGGTAAACAGCTCTGCATATAATATTGTTGTCATCTTAACCTGTTTCCTGTTTCCATTATTATAATCTGTTAAAAAGCTACACACTAAGATATAATGGTAGTCTAGAACTATTTGATGACAAAAAACACATTTCTAGCCATTGTTTCTATAAATATATAAATAAAGCAAACATTAGGTTAACAAAATCTTTCTTAGATATTTGACATATATTTTGCTATATACTGCTTTTTCACCAAAATCTATCTTAGAAAATCACTAAATTGTTATTGATTTTTGTTATAAATAAAACATAAAGGCTAATAAAACTCAGCTGAATACTCCATAACTAAATAATTGTTGTTTCATTTTGTTGCCCATGATGGTGACATTTTAACTGTCCAACATTATAGCATCAAATTATATATTAAGGAATCATTTAACACTGTTGAGAATTGAATTTTCTTTAATTAACTGGGATTAATTCATGACTAAATCTACTATGCCCCTCATATTTTATTTATATGCAGAATGCAATTTTTATTAATTTTAATTAGATTCATAGGGAAAAAGTAAACATACTATTGTGTTATTTTACTTGTCTTATAAGTATTTAGTTTACATCTTATAATAAATTAGATCAATATTTTGGGCCACACATTCTCTTGTTTTGTTATTGCACTTATACTACAAATAACATATATTATTTCCGATGTTCAAGGGTATTGCTAACTAATATATTTTGAAAGCTGCTATTAATTGAATATATTTTTATCAAAATAATATGTAATATGTTAACTTTGTGTGTATACGTTTAGTTATTTTAAAATCTTAAGCTGTATAATATACTGCATGAAGTGTAGATATTTTTATTTCAAAATTATGTTGCATTTTCAACATGTGAAGTACTCAAAAAAAGTCCCAAATGTTTATACAGTTGTTCTTTTAAGCAAGCTTGTAAACATTTAATGAGTGTGATACATCTTTATGCTTAGATAAACCAACAGTTTATCATTTTATGTAGGAGTGTTTGAAATGACATATTGTGTAGTATGAGCACCCCTCTTGTCTCCTGTTAGAGTTGAGAAGTATCTTATCTATTGCTGGTCATGTTTCCACCACCGGTCTACTCACCGCCACAAGTCAGCAATCACCAGAAAAGCCAACTTCCACCAACCAGTAGTAACCATCATCACCAGGCAGCGCCAGATTCAGGCAGCACAGGAATCTATAGTAAGTTAAACACTCCTTTCCTCTCTTTTTGTCTCTCTCTCTCTCTCTCATGTATCTATGGAACCACACCTACCTCAGTCTAGTCAAGCATAGGTTTAACACAAAGTAAAGAATGATTTCTGAAAATCACATAGATATAGGAACATTTCTTATTCTTATAAATAGTCATGAAACATATTTGGGGGGTTATTCAGGTCGATTTTTAAAAAGCACTATTTATTACAGAATACATAATTAATTTTACTCTTATGATCTCAATATTGTTTCCAATACATATCCGGTTATGTCAGAACAGACTGATTGTTTGATTTGGAAATTTTTAAATAAAGTAAACCCTACAAGTTCCTACAACAGAAAAATAAGTTTTAGTTTTGCAAATAGAGTTGAAAGTATATATATTTTAAAAGACTCAGCAACCGCAAGTGACTTTTGAGGTAGTTGTGACCATATGTAGTCATACATTTCAATTAGCAACGGAGTCAATTATTTCCTTAATTGTTGGTTTTTGTTACTTTTAAACTAAAACTTGAAATTAGCCGCTGCTCATGATGGTTGCTTAATTACCAAGAGATAGACCTTGAAATATAAACTTTATATGCTGTATTATATCAATTGGTTTAAAATGCAAAGCGATTTTAGCCGCTAGGGATGAAGTAGGTATGTGATGACATGTCGATAGGCGTATATCTGGACTTCTTGTGCTTCCAGACAACTACCAACAGTCACTGAACCACAGCTTCCCAGGTGCAGGTACTGGACCATGGGGCCTGCCCCCTCCTCCCCCTCAACTAAGCTCCAGCTCTACACCGCAGTACCAGCATCATCAGCCACCGCCAGTAGGACCTGCAAATTCCTCCCCTCTCTGTGGACCACCTCCACCGTCCACCACGAGGAATCCTCTTGACCCCACCGCTTCCTGGAATGGATCCCCTGTGTCCAGTGGTGCAGGTACAAACAATGGACCCTCTAGTAGTGGCTCATCCCTTCTCAATCAGTCTTTGCCGCTGCCATTCCAGGGACAGGCACAGTATTCACATCAGGTAGAACCTTCTCCACTTCTCCTCTGACCAATAGAACAAAGTTTGAGGCCGGGGTCCGCATTACTTATTCTCTCTCTCTTTCTTGTACACCTCCCCTTTTCAGATTCCGCATCATACTCGTTCTCTCTCCTCGAAGACGGACCTCTCATCTACCGCTAGCTCTCTCAAGAACTCGCCCATCTCGACACCCCTTATCGACGCCTGCGAGGGACAGCACCCCCTGCAGCCGTCGCCTCTCCATCAACATCAACAGTACCACCAACAACAGCAGGCGCAGGTCACAGCCAATGGTTCCGGCGGCTCTTTCATGACATTGCCACCACCGCCACCACAACTTGCGCCTAGAAACCACTCCCCTGCACCCCCGCCCCCGCCCCCGCCTGGCAACAGTTCACATCTGCCACCCACCTATCAACCGCCCATGACGCCCACGACAGGTGGCGGAGTTGCCTATGCCCCGCCTGGAGTCACTGGGGGCTACAGTAGTCAGCACCACCTGCCGCCGATGCCGCCTACGCCATCTCTTGGATCCTACCAACCCTCGCAGCAGTTAGCAAGACCGCCGCCTGGTAACACTCAGCAACCACACCCGCCACCCCCAAGACCTGGAATGCTGCCTCCACCACCCATACAGAGTAATAAGTTTTGTATTCTTGACTAGACTTAAGATTTTCTTTTACAATGTGCCTACATTTCTCTATTTTTAAAGAATTTGTTCTAAAATGTCTAAACTTGCTATTTGAAATATTGTAAAAACATGGTTTAAAGGCCTGATAATATTTAACATTTCTTTATTATTGGTTCTTTGAGCTTTATAACCACAATGTTTTAATGTTTTAAAAACCCTAAAATCGATGGTAAAGCTGTATAAGGGTACGTTTTATCGATTTTTACAAAGTGATTATTGGTTTCGCCGTAGTATTTATCGAAATTGAAAACGACATTATTTAGAAAGACCTTATGTTAGAAACAAAGAAAGCTTAGCTATGTAAAATGTTGAAATAATATTGTTTTAAATTTAGTACTCTGAAAATGTTGTTGTAAGGTTAAAATTGTGTTTTGAAATTAATACTTTATTATGCTTTCACAATGTCGTCGTCTTATTACAAGACAGGTTATATCTTTACATTTATATTCGTGTCAGTTTCAGTAATATCAGTCTAACAGCTATTTTCTTTGTATTTCGTAGATAGGGAAACTTCACTCTTGTCGTTTAAAAGTTGCTCACGGATATTTAATAAAATTTAGTCATAGCTGAAGGTAAGGTTACTTGTCAGTAATGTTTCTCATTCCGCCCGCTGGTCCCCCTGATAGAGCCACCACCGACATCCTGGTCTTCACCAGCAGGCCAGTTGGGGAGCGGTGGTGTAGGTCTGGACGACTCCTTCAGTCGAATGCATCTCGGTTCGGCGGCCATTGTCAATCTCATGAAGGAGAAGAACCTTTTTCCTCCAAGCGGGGCGATTGATCCGCCGAGACCCGAGTTCAGGCAGAAGAATCAGGTGCGTGTGTCTACTTCTTTACTTCTGTTCTCTTCACCGAGGAGTTTTTACTCGAAACCATTTTAACTGGCTGCTTTTGTAAGAAAATTCGTAGATATGATCGCACATCAAACGTGATTTTATAATTTCAGTGTTACTCGAAGGCTACAAACGGGCCGTAATATTACTAGTTTTGGTCGCAAAATTCAAGGTTAGGTTAGGCCATGTGTAAGTGCTATAAATTAAGTGTAAACATATTCTGACGGACAATATTTCAAACTTAATGCTGATTAGGAAGTTTGTATTGAATAGTTATTGAATAATATATCGTATAACTCGAAATTGTTCGGCATTTTTTTCGATGTAACGCTTGAAATAGCATTTTATTTGACGTGGTTTCCGAACTACATATATAGCTTCCATATATTGTAGAACTATCCAGACGCATAGAACATTGTGACAGTAGACAGATCATGGAAGCTCATGTTATACCTTTTATAATGTTATGGACTTAAAGCTGTCGTAGAAATGTGCTTTTTGATCTTTCCTGCGTACTGATTAATGATGAATATGACTCTCATTCGATTATGGTGTTCCTGGCGCTTAATTTGTTGGCTATATTTTAATCAAATAAAAATTTTGTAGTTTAGCGTAAAAAAGGATTACATTTTTCAATTTTTGAAAACGAGTGCTTTAAGTTTGTTCAATTTAAATGCTTTTTGTAATATTTTTTTATTTCGCTGTTTCTGGTATGCAAGCTTATTAGACAGCTACTCTGATTTCAATCAGCTTCTGATAGCTATTCTGATCATTGCTAATATTTCTTTTAGACCTGTATTATAACTGCCTGCTTTTTGTTGTTCAAAATTGTCTAAAATAATATCTGATTTATCTGTATTATTGTTTTTGAATGACCCGGATTTTTGTAGTAATAACTTTTGTTTATAAAAGAACGTTAACTAATGAATCTATAAATACCACAAAGAAGTGTCCATATATGTACACTTGACTTTATAGCTTTGTTTATCATATTCTATTTCAGGTTCGATATATACCAACAATGGTAAATTAAATCAATTCTTTTTTCATCCCAGGGTGAATTAATATATATATATATTTCTCTTTACTGTCGTTGCGTATGCATTTCATATTTTCTTATTTTGTTTTTCTGTACTCTAATTGCGTTGACAAAGAACCCTTTTTTATAGGTCACCTCTGACTTTTTCTGTACTCTAATTGCGTTGACAAAGAACCCTTTTTTATAGGTCACCTCTGACTTTTTCTCATTTCGTTTCTTTCAAATGTAGGCGGAAAATTACTCTTTTCTTTGTTAAGACTTCAAGAAGGCCAACGGGCCAGAGCAAGTAAGATAATAAATTGAATAAAACATCATGATAAACACGTGTATTGTGTTTATTTTGTAGTCTACTCATTCGTGATTATCATATTTCAACAGAATTTGGGAAAATATAGGCAAGTTGAAAAAAATAATTGAATTATAAATTTTTATTTATTTTCAAGAATAATGTGCCAATAAGCAGAATTCATCAACATCGTTCAATATGCAACCTAGCAATTCGTTCAAAGATATTATGAAACACTTGTCATGCTGAAGTTCTTTCAATTTCTTTACCTCAGAATTAATATTATCTTATTAATCTTATATTTCCTCATTTTCTTCGCACTGCTATGTTATGGTGACGTCAAGCCATTTATGTATTACCTCACTTGTTATAATATGCAGCGTTTCTACCTATTTGTTGGTGATGTCTTTCTTAGTGTGTTATTTTCCTAAAGTTATTTTCTCTTTGTTAGAAGTATTGAAAGTCTCTTTGTAAATTCCAACTAAACTATGTTGTTATATTCAATGTGGGAGACATTGTGGCACCCACCAAGACTCAAAAATATGAATTAAAGTAGTGGCAAGCTTATTTGAAGCGAGCTTAATGTAAATCCGCGGACATCCGATTGCATTTGTAAAGAATTAAATGAGCTTGCTTTGACTCTTAAATATGATTTCGATAACACAGCTAGGACAATGGGATAGTTTGTGTTGAGTTTTGAAAAAGTTTTGAAATACAAATTGTATACCAAAACAAACTTAGAATATTTATTATTTTTAAACCCTTTTTAAAACCCCTTTCCGCTATTGTATCACAGTTCAATCAGGTTATTACCAGTTAATTCAAAATCCAAGTTTGTATATTATTTTCCTGTCTGTATTTTCAATCAGGATTTAAAACCTTTGGTGGAGTTTATGTTTGGTTTTGGAGCTTTCTTAGAAAAATGGCTGTGCATTTTCAAATTGAGCAAGGTTTTGTTTTACTTCAAAAGAGAAAATGCCCGATGCAATCATATCAGATAAAAAGCAGCGTTAGATACCTTATTAAAAGTATTTTTGAAAACCTTGTTAAAATATTAAAAATTTTAAAGTTCGATAAGGCTTTGAAGAATCTGTTTTTCAATGCTAAACGTTTACTCACCAATATCCTTTTGCTTTATTTATGTGAAATGATAATAATAATAAAAGAAATCTGCTGTCAATATTTCTAATTACATTGCAATAAAATCTCAATTTTGTATCTTCATAGAACTGTATGTTATAATGTATTACAGTATTTGAATAGCTTTAAAACAAAAGAAAATTACAACAATGAACAGCTAAAATAACAGGTGGGGGGGGGATATATCAATAGAACTTATATCCCTTCTAGAATCTCATTGGTCAGCTTACTGCATCCTGATTGGATGAGCGTTATACACGCTGCATTTAACATTCCCCCACAGGCCAACTGCCATCCCGACGTCGTCCGCTGCACACTCAACGCCATGCCCAACACGGCCGCCCTCCTCACCAAAACCCGCCTACCACTGGGCCTTCTGCTCCATCCCTTCCGGGACCTCACCAATCTCCCGGTCATCCAGTCCTCGGTTATTGTGCGCTGTCGCTCCTGTCGCACCTACATTAATCCCTTCGTGTCCTTCCCGGACTCCCGGCGGTGGAAGTGCAACGTCTGCTTCCGCCAGAACGACCTCCCCGACGAGTTCCAGTATGACCCTGTCT
>JAYRBW010011209.1:0-13290 GCA_036023295.1 Invenusta paracnida
TTCAATTTTCTATGCTTGTATCAATAATAAATATATTGTTTCTGTTTTATCTATTTGGTTATGCATAAAACAAATATTTATTATCATTATACTACTCACAATCAGGGGTAGACGGGCAGTAGCACAAAAATGATTTTTTTAGTCTACGTTGAAATTACAAATAAATATAAGAAATGAATTCTACAATTGTTTCGATTAATTTTAATATATATTTTAAAAATGTATACATTCAAAACACATGAGTCGTTTCTCTATGTGTACTCTATGGCTATAAGCATATAAGAGTAATTTAATAGAGATTTAACTCTTAATGATTTCATATACCTATGATATAAGTATATATTTCCGTCAAAATAAAATCGTTTTATTTTAATAAATTGAATGTAAATGGGTTACAAAAAAAGAAGAATTACATATTTTATTAAATTTAATTAATTTTATGAGCAAATATAAATTTTCATACAATTTTAACATAGATATGTAAGCTTTCCCGTAAAATATAACTTATTGCTTGTAAATATCTAAAACTATTTAACTACATAAGTTGTTTAACATCTGTCAGTTTTTAAAACATTATTTTGCAAAAGCTTTACAGTATCAAAATAGTAGTATTGAACTGTATAGAGATACAATGAGCGGGCAATCTCTTGGTTTAAATACTCTACAAATGGTTCTTAACATATTATATAGATTAACTCTGATTAGTGATTAGCTTGAAAGATGTTCGCAGCTCTAGTCATAAATTATAAGAAGAATGGGTCTATAATATTTGATCACTAAAATCTTAGGCTATGGTCTATTAAAAAACTTAATTTTAGCATCAACGTAATTATCAGGCTCTTTGGAACAAGATGCATTAAAATTAAACTTTTGAAAGGGTATATATATACGTCTGGTATTGTTTTTAAGAAAATTAGTTTATTATTATTATTATTCAGCTTTCTTGATTGATACTGACCTATTTTCGTAAAATTAATCGGCCTCAGGAAACAGATTTTCTGTAGAATCATTGGAAATATTGACCAATAAAAGCAGTATCAAAGTATTATTTATAAATTAATTGCATAAAAGCATAGACATTATTAAATTGATAAAGTGTATTGATTTAAATATGTGCTCAAAAGTGACAAGCAAATTAGATCTTAGGAAGAGAGCCAAATGCCATCGAATGTGGATGCAGTAAGATATGTTTAGATTCTTATTTTAATAAAAATGTTTAAATTTCCATTACCAAGAGTTTACATTAAAAAATATACTAATATATAATTCCCAAAATTTTGTTATAGAACTCATATAAATAAGGAAATATAACTAATCTTCACAGAAATTAATAACATTTTTAATTCCTTGTTTTAAATTTTAACATATATTTCATGCCCTAAACTTTGGTATAAATAAAATAATAATATTCAAAGCCAGATATATTATTAGTTAGATATTATAGCCCCACTAATTTCGAAAATATTATGTTGAAGATACGTGTGTTCAACTGTTTATGAAATTAAAATATAAAAGGCGCCAAGAATTATATCCCATTATAATGCTTTATTTCAAAAATTATATATAAAGATCAATATTTACGATGTAACATGAAACTAGAAAATTTAAAAAAATTATATTTTTCACTTTTCTATTGAAGCAAAAAAACTTGTATGATTCTTTATGATTCTTATGATTATATTATTTACTTTTTAAACAGCTAATTGCTATAAAACGTAGATATTGAATAATACAATCAACTTCTACTAACATATATCTATATCTCAGCTATAAAATAAAAAATAAAAAAAGTTTTTGAAACCATGAATTTTAATTAATGTTTGTTCGCATATTTTTTTAACTTTCCATTTTTTATAAATCGTAAATATTGATATAAGTGTAATTATTACATAGCTTGCATAAAAGCACATAATTCTTGACGAAATGTTTTATATCAATGTCATGAATGGATAAGCAAAACTCCTTTAACATTTAGTCTTTTATCTTGTTTTTTTTTACTTTTATCTTAGCGACGCTGTAAGTTTTAATTTAACCCCCTACCTACCGGGGATGGGTTTCCACATTTTTTCTGGGATTTTAAAATGAACCAATAAATTACAATTGTGCACTTAAATGGTTGATTATGTGACTACTCTATAGAAATACCTACACCCTTTTATAAGAAAAACATACTTTAAATGTAAAAAATACATTTTGTTCTCCCTCAATTAATATCGACGAAACTTTGATTTGGGTAGGGATTCATTTCATGTAAAAATTCATAAAGTACATTAAAAATAAGCTTTCTTTGCAAAGAAGAAAATATCTAAATTTATTCTTTTGATTAAAAAAAGGTGAAATTCATATTTTGCCTATATTTATTAATAATGATAATTAATTGAATATTTTTTCAATGGAATATGTAAGAAAATATATTTTTTTTTTTCATTATACTCTATTAAGGAAGTTTAAGAATTACAGGGGCCTAATCATGGACACCTAGATACACTAATGAGACCCCCCAGCATAACACTTCAACCTTTTTCTATAGTGTTGTGGTCACTTCATGTTCTCGGAATAATCTATATAATACATGACTCTCAGTTTCTTAGTAATATTGCATCCCAAAAGATGTTTTCGAATTAAAATATGAACGAATTTTAGGCATAATAATAAGAAAAATTGAAAATGAAATAGTAAAATATATTTTAATATTACGAATACACCAACTATGTCTTATATAATTATGGGTAAGCTGCAAAAAACTTATTTGGACACCTAAGGAAAACTAAACTATGGATACATACCGTTCAAAAATTATAAGTTGCATATAATCTCAATTAATTGAAACACTGAACGTGCTATGATATTTTTTATTAAATTATAAATAAGTAAAATGCATTTTACAATGCATAAGTATAAAGGTAAAATACACAATTAATTCATTGTTGATGAACGGTTAAAATAAAAAAGTGTTATACCTTTGGTACCAATCGTAAAAGAGATAAATATGTTTTATGCATATATATATATATATATACATCTACGTAGGAATTTAAGGATAAACTATTAACATATATAGAATATTGTCCTTTTACTCTATATAGATATATATATATACGTTACATTAGTTAATATTCAATTGTTCAGAGCCATTCCATAATTTTCAATTTTACATAAAATATACTTTTTTTATTTACAGAGCTGTATGCACTTGGTCATACCATACGTACGCTGTACATGGCGAATATTCATGTTGCTCGGAGCACACAGGACAATATAAGCCGGTTATCGCTGCCTCTTCAACTGACCTAATCAGGAATAAAACGGAAGAAACCGTCGGTCAAACGCTAGACAAACACGATACATAGATTTGAGTTTATTGACAAGCTTATCAGTACTCTTCTTCAACTTCAGCCGGAGCAGTTTCAGGCTCAGTTGGGGCGGCATTTCTATCTGACCCCGACGAACCCGCGATACCAATTTGCGACACCAAGTCATCGAGCTCCGTCATTTCTGTTTTATCATCGCGTTCGCTGGCGGCAGCTTCAATGTCCACCGCATCGAAGTCTCCATAGTTTATCCACCATTCTACCTCGGCAGGAACTGTTGGTAAAGGTTTATTCCTCGTCTCCGGAGCCATAAGACCCACCATTACGGTCGTTAGCAACATTTGAACACCAAAAGCGACACCCAAAACAAAATTAGGAATTACCAGACTTGGAGCGATGCTGTGCATAATCTTCTCTTGGTAAATACCAAACACCGTGGCCAGATTTCCAAAGGGAACAGCCATACCACAAAAGAAGGCTCGGCACGAAGTTGGCATGAGTTCAACTCGAAACATTTCTTGCGCACAAAAACACGCCTTAATACAAATCTTAGTGAGTACGGCAATTAGAAGCATTACCCAAGGACCCCCGTATTTAGCCATGGAAGTTTCGTATTTCACAGAAAATGCGTTACCAATTAGAAAAACACCACCTGCAGCTGCAAGACCAATAAAGGCTCTCTTACGACCGGCAAATTTAGTCAGTGCGCCTGCTATTATACCACCTGGAAGATCAATGCCTCCCACTATTGCCATTTCAGAAAAAAGTTTCCCTTGAGACAGAACGCTTGCATCAATTTGTGTAAAACTGCGCCCACCGACCACAGACCACTGTACGAATATAAAAAGCATTATTAATTTTAGTATAGTAAGACTATTAAACATATCAAAAACGTAACCTAAATAACCTCGTTGACTGTTGGCTTTATTGACACGATCGCCCTCTTTTAATCCTTGGATATTTTCTTCCTTCAAGTTCTTAACTTGCCTCCATTTTGCAAACTGTAAAATGACTAATATTGCATCTTTACCGTTTCCATTGTAGATTTGCCATCTCGGCGATTCTGGTACAAAAAAAACAAGAAGCAAAATCAACGTAGACAGGGATTTGATGGTATAGGCAAGCTCCCACTTTACTTCTAAACCCACTATGCTAGGAGCTATCGCCAGCCCAAGAGAATGAAATGTCCAAAAATTAGCAGAAGCAAATTCGCGTTTATCACTTGGAAGAAGTTCCATAAGCAGAGTGAAACCAACATTCACCATGCATCCCGAAACTCCCATGAGAAATCGAAGAAACACAACATGCTCTATACGATTCACCAAAAGCAATCCGAATGAGGAGAAAATTTGCAAACCCGCAAGAATTTTCAACACGAGCTTACGCCCATTTTTATCAGCTAATATTCCAACAATTGGGGCAAGCATTCGACCAAAGAAGTACATAGCTATGATAAGTTTTGTATAGTGTTTTCTACCGCATACCAAATTATAATCCGTTCTTAGTGTGAATTCACTTATATTGGAGGCATAATTCCAGCTGGTGCATGCTTGTCTCTGTCCAGTAGAGTTGGAAAAAAGAAAACACTGATCCTCTTCTACTGTATATCCGTGAGACTCATCTATGCATTCAATTGCCTGAATTGGTGCTACGAGGATAGTTAGTGTTTGCAAATCGAAAGCTGCTTGAAATGTGGAATATCCCAACACGAAGAAGATGAATATGTGGAAGACACTAAACCCCCCGGCTTTTGCATAAGCACTATCAATACTAACGATCCTGCCCTTGCGCATTGAATCTGGTACTCGTGGAGGTTTTCCTTTTCGTTTCTTGCGTCGTGCAGCAGCAGCTCGTGTATTGTCGTTTACTGTCTCGTCGTCGTCCTTTAAATAAGAAATCTGCTCTTTGAGCGAGAAAGATTTCCGGCGTCCGCTTTTTTTTCCTTCTTCTGTTTTAAGTATTCCGGCTAACTGTGCTTGTGTCAGGCCCGCTGGTGATTTGAAATCGTACTTTTTCTTTGGTTTTACAATTGGCTTTTCTTCTGAACTCATGCTACAATAGACCAGCTATATTGTTTAGTATTTTACCCGATATTGTTATATAAAAAAATGCATGTCCAATCTTTTTTTCATAATTAGATACAAAATATGTTTGATAATATTGACTATTATATGATTATTTTAAAATGAGTGAATTTGTGTTTTCATAAATTAAATCATTATTATTATTTGATTTTATAATCTGCTCGTAAATTGATAATTTTCACGTATACTTCTTTGAGGTAAATAAAGCAATAATCAATAGCCCATTTTACAAGCTGTATGGTTTGATCAATTAGACGATGCGGTAACAGTGTCAAGCCAAGAACAAGAGCGTCAGCGATTAGCTTGAGAGATACGAGTAGTTCTAGTCATTAATCCTAAATATAAGAAAAGGTCAATTGTTGGCCGCTGATAAATCAGACTAGAGTGTATCAAAAAGCTTAATTTTTATATCAACGTAATTGTCAGGTGTTCAGGAACAAATTGCACTTAAATTGAGATTTTAAAAATATATCTATGCACTTTATTTAAAGTTAATTGCAATAAAAAAGTACTGTTCATATTATTATTATTTTCGTCAGTCTAATTGTTATCTAAACTATTTTGTGACTATTATGACTATAGTCATAATTTTGACTATATATTCCATATTGATCTGTACATTTATGCATTTTAAACAGAAAGTATTGTAACAATTATATCTTGGTGCCATGTTTATATCAATTTATTTGATAGCTGTACCATGCATCATCATCATAATTTTAACATTTTGTTCTTTAAATCTTGGCGTCCTTTTTAAATAAATTTTTTTAATGGCTATACTTCATATCATCAATATTTATTTCAACGTTTTTCTTTTTGAGGAGCTCAGTTCATGGTTTTCATTTTTGCGATGCGGTTGTTTTTGTTTAGATAACAATTCGTTTTTTGAAAATATATCTATATTAATAAAATGTCATACATACAACGAAAATATTAATGATTTTTCTTATTTATAAAATTCTGAAATAGTATAAAAATATTCTTGCATATTTCTTCGTTTTGATTTTTCTCATATGATTAAATTCCAAAGGAATTATGTCTTTTCTAAATAATATGAGTTATATACGCAATTTTTTAGATTTCAATTTAAGTACTTGTAGAAATTAAACATTTTTATCAAAATAAAACCTCAAAATATCTTTTCGTATATAGAAATTGTTCACTTTGCTTCGAAATAGTTACAATTTGATTTTATCTCATGATTTTCAGAGCTAATGGTCAAACCAATCTGAGTTGATCGTAATTCATTTCAAAACTGCAGCGTGAATCTGCTAGAAGTACGAACCCAGGGTCAAACCCAACGAACTGGTTTTTTCTGTAGCACTGAACATAATTACGAGCATTTATAAGTTTGTTTACTTTAATCATATATAGAGATTAAGTTATAATATATGTAGATAAACCCTGGCAAAGCAAAAATTATGTTATCATTATATTTATCAAACTACCGATAATTTGTTTTCAGTTTTAGCGAATTAAATATAAATTTTTTATTTCCCATTATCAAAATACTCGTATATCTGTGTCAACAGATTAAATTGGATTAAACGTTTGATTATGTATTTGAAAATGAAACAAAAAATTGTCATGCAATTTCTATAAAATCAATCATTCTTTATGTGAGAAATGGGTTATTATTGGCTCATAGAGTAATATTTGGAACCCATTCTCGTATAGTATAGAAAAACAATATAATTTGCTTCATTAAATAGGATATACTTAATACAAATATACGTTTAAGTAATTTATGCATTTAGTTTAGCTCATACAACTTATAACTTTGTAAATATTAATAATGAATACATATAATATAATGTATTGTATTGACAAACGACTCATTAAAATAAACAACATATGAGACAAGTTTTGTGCAGCAATATTCTAGGTGAGAATTCGTATACTTTGTCCGTTTAATGCACCAGAATTATTATAAAGTTATTTCAAACAAATTGGAAATAAAAATTGACGACTGACAAAAAAATAGTTTTACATGATGGTCTCAACATGACGGTCTCTCGTTTACCGATAAAACCTGTAACGCTCAAAATATATATTATCGGTAATTTTCTTCTGTTATTCAATATTATTCAATAAAATTATTAGTTTTAAATTAATAACAAAGATACATTACTGATAATATTGTTTTTGCATAAATAGGGTACCTAGGTACCTACCTTATTGAATGAATTTTTCATGGGTTAGGGTACTTAATATCTATTAGTTGAGGGTTAGGGTTAGGGTTATGGAAAAATGTTACACAATATACAATTATTTAATTCAAAAGACATAAGACAAAAGGAATATAAACTGGACGCTCTTCACGCTATGATGAAGTATCTTCCGGGGAAACGGTTGATTCAGTAGAGGAGACATATTCCAGTAAACTGTCGATCATCGTCTCCAGATCATTTAGATCATCATCAGAAAAGAAATTTTGACCCGAGACATTATCCCCATCATCGTCTTCTTCATTGTCCTCATCCTCTTCTCGGTCATCGTCGTCGCTGTCATCGTGGTTGTCATCATCAGAATCATTAGAAGTGTAATTTGATATGTCGGCTGTAGTTGTCTGTATAAAATGCAAAAAAATATATCAAATCCGATTTATAAAAAAAATGTAAACTTAAGTTTAGTGCTTTTAATATATATTTATACCAATGCTATTAAAATGAAAATTATAACTTTCATATGTGTACGGGAAACTTCTTTCTAAAATTAAAAAAATTAAAGATTTGTATAACGTAGTGAATTAATATATTATGCGTTAATTTAACATTATTGGAATATTATACTACCAAAAAGTTTGAGAGTAGTATTAAATGAAAATATTATATTAAGCAATATTTTATTTTAGAATATTAAAAGTACATACAAGCAATATGTAAAGTATACAATAAATAATGGAAAATCAGATAAAGTTACTCATATAGTGATTGAACTGCATAGTACATATAAAAATCCCCTTTCTACTTTTATGTCCTTATTTATATTATAGAGAAATGAACAATTTTAACAATTTTTTTCAAATAAATGTGTAATGAATGTAATTTCAAAAATCAAACATAACTCAATTGGATAACTTTCCTGCAGGACGATTAAATATTATTTCATAGGGTAACATTAGTTCAAATTGCAAAATGTTAAATATGCCTAATTTTCGATTCTACTTTTATAATACTGAAAAAATATTAAATATTCGAGTATTTTAGAAAATCATGTAGGTATTTATTTGAATACATGTGTATTTTTAATACCTCGAAAATGTAAACTATAAATAATTCTATGTATATATTTATAATGTTTCAGATAATAAAAAAATCCAATTTGTTAAACCTATTTCTTGCAGTATTTCACATATTATGTAGCTATGAGCTTTTGTTCAAAAATGAAAATTAAACGTATTGTTAACTAAGCCCTGTAGTTTGTGGGTCAGAAAATATTTTTTGGTACCCCAAAAAGGGAGGAAGGGTGTTAAAAATCCTTATGAAGCTATTGATGTCTAGATTCTAAAAATATATGATAGACAATACATCACAATTTAGTGGCTTGAACAAATTATTGCATTTTTTATCATATCCCATATTTTAACTATTATTCATAATAAAATGTTGCATATCATTATTGTTTATCTAAATAATTTTCTTCATTTTACAAGCATTTTAAAATGCATCCAGTAAATTATTTAGTAACCAGAAATAGTTTAAGTAGTTCCCAAACTATTTTTATAACTAAAATAAGCCTAAAATATGCTTGGAAACTTCAATTCATCTGTTAGCAGAAAAGTTATTATATATTTTTTATTATTATTATTATATATATTATTATAAATCATGGTTTATATATATCTAATTTTTTCTTGTATAATATATGTATAAAATTCTTAGATAAACAAAATAATATGCAACATTTTATTATAAAAATAGTTATTACATTTTTATTGAGAATATATATTTTCATAAAAATAGGTCAAAACCAGTCAAAAACAATATTTTCAGATCGGGACATTCATAGCTTTCTGACGATGCATCAAACTCTTCATCCATTTTTTGGAAACAGGTAACCCTTTTTTTGACTCAGCTAGCTCACAAACTTCTTTGGAAATTGGTCAATCAGATTGTTTTGTTTATTTGTTTCTAACTTAGAAACTGGTGCCAAATATTCAAGATTTGTTTACTTTTCTAGAAAGTATATTGGTTTTAATTTATCAATTCTTCGAAGAAAAAAAGATTAAAAATCCTTTTATCAAGGTGGAACAATTTTATTAGTGAGATAAGTAAAAGCTTAAATCGACTTAGTATCACCAAAATTAACTGAATCTCGAATGTTTCACAAAGTTATTAAGTAGCACATAGATAAACAAAATCAATCTGATCAACCGTAAATAATTTAAAACTAATTCACAAACCTCGCGAAGCTGACGACTGGGACAAGCATGTTTATTCTTCAGATCATCCAGGTTTGTGTTGTACTTTCTGGCCTCATCATATGCCAAATTTCGAAGCCGTTTCACCGCTGGAACGAGATTTTCCTGGTTTCCATGAATTCGTTCTGCAGCAGGGTCGATCGTCATGGTCTCCTAAAAAATAATTATGAATAAGCAATAAACTGTTAATTTAGAGTCCATATCTACTACCTACGTTACAAATTTATCATGCATGCAAATATTAAAAATAATATTGAATATAAATTTAAATTTAAATTTAAATATACATACTTCGTCATTAAAATTTGGTTTTTCTGAATGGGCTACATCATCCGAATGTGATCGAGATATTCTGCGTTGGATATGTTTCTGAAATATCCAAATGTAATGAGAAAGTTTTTGAATCCCAAAAAGCTATAAAGAACAAAAAATTAATTATATACACATGTATTTTGTAAATTCAATTCACTATAACTGTTAAATTTTGATTTACGGATAATAGTAATTTAAATAATAAGTTATTTGCAGTAATAATCTACATAGTATGGCTACTTTTCATTGTAATTTTAATAAAATTATAATTTACTTACATAAATTTATTTTAAAGGGATAAAAACTATAATTTACAAAAGTTAAACAAGAAAATGTAGGCACTGAGCAGTCCTCGCAAGAAAGATTTTTAGGTAAGAAAGTCGTAATAGTATAACAGAAGATAGTATTAAAATTATCGTAAATAACAGAAGATTATATAAAAATTGCATGCACATCTAACGATTTAAGTAATAAAAGAAAATGGTCGTAATTTAAAGAAGACAAAATACAACTAAAGATAGTTGTTGATAGATATTGATACATATTGAATAGATATTTTGGATAGATATTGAGTTGTCATTATCTATTAAGTTAGTTATTCACCGAATGTTTTCATCTGTGCAAACGGTAGATGGTCGTCCAGATACTGTCATTCTTTTAGCGCTTTCTCTATCACCATCATTGAACTCCTTTGCTATTGTTTGAATTCTTCGTAGACTTTTCACATTATCTTCGCCCCATGCATTTACTAAATATTCACGGATATCAACATATGATACATTATGTTTTGCTAAGGTTGCAATAAAATAGTTAACACACTCCACTTTGTGATCCATTCTTTATTTTGCACACGGTAAATTATAAGCCTAATAAAGCATACTGTTCATTGATTTCTATATATTTTTAAATTTTAAATATTTTAATTATTTTTGAATAGAATAGTTGACCATAGTAGAATATAACCAATGATTTTAATATAACCAACGATGATTTTCCATAGACATTTGATGAAAATACCATAAAATCAATTTGTATAATATAAAAACTCCACTTTTTTTCGATACACCCTATTCGACTATGGTTACAATACCTCGCGTCTCTTTTGCGCAGCCTCCAACTTCCGACAAAGATCCTCGTGTGTAGCCCTCTTTCGGGCCTCCGAATAGGCCTCCAGCCGCGCTCGCAGTCGCTCAGGTAGTACAGGAGAATCTCGACTTCCCAGAGTCATCCGTATAGGGGCGCTGGAACCAGGGTCGGCTACTGGAGACTGCACAACACACCCAAAGGAAGAAATGGGTCAATAGCAAATCAAATTATTTTGTTGATCTGTACACGTAACTTTTTTATCAACCATTGGCATTAGGATAAGTAGAAGTGACACAGTTATGATAACTAATTAAAACTCGGAGTGCGTGTGCAAATACCGTTATGTGAAGAAATCCCAAGGCTATTTATAGACTAAAGGTTTATTCGAAGCAAAAATGAAAATAATGCATCTAATCCAATGAAATTATTATTATAAAATGTTAACTGTAATGTTTTTATCAAGGACTACTATAAAAATAACTGTAAATGATATAATACTATCATATAAATGCTTTGTTTAAGTATTCCCTGGTTTTTATTTACAAATTCCTTTATAAAAATTGCTAGGAAAAATATCTTGCAAGGCATATACACATTGTATTAACATTAAATTAGGGATGTCAAAAAAGGTCAGAAATGGTTATCTTCACTAACACGTTACCATCTACTTCCCCTACTAACACCAAGAAAGTAATCTAAAAAAAATTAAATGTTTACATTTAATTATAAAATATTTTTAAAAAATGAAGTAAAACCCAAAGAATACCGTCAATTAAGGATAAATATTTGTTCGTTAAATTTATATGGTCCATGAAAATTACTGTGCATACTAATATGCAAAATTTTAGTACATACGACAGCAACCTACAAAGTAAAAACTAACGTATAAACTTGTAAAAGACCCGCTTACATGTCCGTTCCCAATAAATGAAGGCACACTGCCAGGATCGCATATAGACGAGCCCAGAGCAAAGATAGGGCCGGGTATACCTGTAGTCGCCAGAGCTCCTACAGAACCCTCGGCTTCAGCTGATTGGGCGAACAACTGGAGAGTGTCCTTGGCAAGGCTGACCTCGTGGTCTACTCGGCCCAACACCGTGTCGATATCCTGCTCAATCTGTGCAAGGACCTTGCGCACCTATGTGTATTGGATTGGAGGGCGGAGGGGGGCGGGAGGAATCTAAATCAAGAAGACGCTTGTGTTTATACCTGTGTGGTAAAAAGGTTTCAAGATATCTCAGATACAATTAGGAATAAACGTAAAGTATAGGCAAAAGGAGTTCACTATCTATATTTAATATAAGTTTTTTATTTAGTTTGTAAAATTGTGCATTTACAGCTATAACCCTATTTTATAGAAGGAATATATATTATAGGTACATATACTAGAATATAATTATCAGGGATTGCGTTTGACAAATTATATAATAATGGTATCATTTTCATGAGATGTGAAATAGTAGAATCTTAATGGATACAAACAACAATGTTTTAAATAATTAAACATAAGACGATTAATATGTTGTGTCGTTCCATGATATATGTAAATGTTTCAAGGATATCTGCAGTTACAATAAACTATTTCAAATTTATAAATAAAAAGCAAAACATATTTCATTTAAAAATACGCATTTATATATTGTAAACTATACTATCCTGCATATGTGAGAGGAAATTCGTTTTTTAAATATTTACAGTAGGTATTTAAGTATCTTCTAGAAGTAATTTTATCAAGTTTTTGATTCGTTAATTTTAAGAATGAAAACAAGTACCTATATAAGGACCAATTACCGTAAATGCTTTCCTCTTAGTAAAAGAAAGCATTTAAAAATGTTCAATATGTTTTACTCGCAATTGTTGTATAACTATTATATAATTTAATCCCCCCCTTCTTGCTCTATGATTTAATCATTCGATATCAGAGTAATTGTCAATAAATATATTATTTATAAAACTGAAACAATAACTTATATCAATAATAAATTAATTATGGTAAGGGTTTACAAGTTTAACAGACTTATATGAAAGTCCTCTACTCACCTCGTGATTTTTGTAGGGTGCTTCCACCTGGTTC
>JAYRBW010011220.1:0-13288 GCA_036023295.1 Invenusta paracnida
AACGAGTCGTATGTGTGTGCAGTCTATTGCGCCTACTACACCAGGAAAGTTAGCAATTTCAAAAAATTCTAGTTTGAATTGATCTATTTCTTCTTGATTTATTGGCATTTTAATATAAATGTCACTTTTCGACGCGATAACATTTGAGACACGTTTTATAATCCGGCAAACAGTTGACGAATGTACACCATGTAAGTCTCCGACTGCATTGTAGAATTGTCCAGATGCTAAAAATCTAAAAAAAAGGAAAATCTGTTCTTCTGGCGAAGTGGCTCTATTGCGCGATGTTCGATGCTGTATGTCCAAACGTACCTCATTTATCAACAGAGCAGCACTGTCTTTTGATAAACGGTATCGCAATTTAAACTCACAGTTACTGAACATATCATAAGGATTCGTACGATCCCGAAAAACACGTTCTCTACGTAGCGCACGTAACATCATTACATATCCAGCCATTTTTTCCAATGCGATCACGAAAACTGAATCGAAATTATGATGATAGAAAATGAATCGAAAATATATCGATTTTCTTCAATTTAGGGCTATGTTAATATTTTATGCCTGGTAGTAGTTTATGCAATCCACGTGAGACTAGATGTATTGATTTTCCCAGAGTTACTACCGGTAGTTAGCTAATACCGCTTTATAAAATGTACCCTTTTAAAATTAAAATCTCAGCCTATTTGATTTGACATCGACGCATTTGTTCTGTCACCTGTCTATATTTGATCTGGAAAACCTATATATATGGTTTAAGTTTTTTTCTTACAGCTTGATATTGTTACTTGTTATCGGTAATAGAGTTGCTTCTGTGCATTACTTTTATTATAACCAGAAAATAAAACAAATCCTATATAACTTAAATGGGAATTAAAAAATATTTTATTAAAATCGTTCTGGTAATAAACTCATTAAATAGTGATAATACATTAAGTATCATAAAATATAAAGTGGAAATCAATATTATATTTTAATGCTTCAACGAAAATGTATGTACATATGTCTGGTGTGCATACTTTCTATTTTTTGCGATAAAAATAACGTTAACTTAATGGTTTCATTGTATTAATTTACCATAGATATTTTATTAATATACAATACACGTTCATTAAACAAAAATAATAATATCTATGTAATTTACAGGCTGCTTTTCCATTGATGATACGCATTCTATGCCCATCTTGAGAATTACAAAATTTTGTCTACCCTGAAATTGTGGATTATAAGAACTTGCTTAATGTATACTTGCACTTAATACGTATACAAAAATTCAAAAGCTGGTCTTTCTAATCTTACTACGCCTACAGAACCTCCAAATGTAACTATTTCCATTTATGCCACCACTTTAGCGTTTACAACATCTTCGGATGCTCCTGTTCCTATTTCTACCACCATGTCAGCGTTTACAACATCTTCGGATGCTCATGTCCCTATTTCTACCACCACGTCACCGTTTACAACTTCTTTGGGTGCTCCTGTCCCTAATTTTACCACCACGTCAGCGTTTTCAAAATCTTTTAATGCTCCTGTTCCTTTTTCTGACACCACATCAGTGCCTACTGAATCTCTAGATGTCCCTGTCACTATATATGCCACTACATCAGATGCGATCATGATGTAGTGTTAATATATACTAAAAGACAATCTATAATGAAGTTAAGTCCCGAAGAAAAGAACCAGCTTTCAATAAACAATGTACATGTCTCACAGAATTAAATGAGTAAATAAGTTGTGTTCAATGGTAAATAAATAATAAAGGTTGTTTCAAGTAATAGATAATCATGGCTAGAAAAGTTAAACTTGTGTATTGCTTCAGTTTCCAAAGTCATCGAAATACGAAATCCGATTGGACTCAATAATGTGCTATATCAATTTTTTAGCCATCAACAAAATGTCAGTTTAAATGTGTTGAAATATGTTTTGCCTGAATCGAAAAAGATTCGATTACTAGCGTCATCAGCTTTTCCTACATGTTTCCTAAATATATCTTTAAAACCTGCACGTTACCAATAACATCCTACGAGTCTTACCGATTTTTTCACGCTCCAAAACAATTAAAACTAATATGAGTTTAGTATATGCCACTATTCGATATTTTAAATATATACTTTTATTTTGAATACATTAAAGCTAACATATTTATTACACCTTTTGGGAATATTATGATAAGTTCTAAATGTTAAATGCATTATATAATTACTTTGTTTCATTTTATATTTTATAGGAATACTATAACATCTGAACAACTATAACTGGTTTAGCGCTGATGAACACACACCGCGATCTTACCATCACATGTGCAAAAATTACAAATCACTATGCCTGTTATTAAATCAAGAAGGCTCTATTCAAAATCTCTTCTGCTTGATTGAAAACATTTATATACTCGTGTGACACGACACTATATAATATGTGGATAATAAATGTATAATCAATCTATAATGTACATAACAATAAAAATAATTTGTAAAATATTATATTGTTTTTAAAAATATATTTTTTTACGAAATCTAATGAAAATCAAACTAAATTTTATTACTAAATTAAATTATTATCCTCCAAAAAGTACAAGCTGCTGTTAAGTGCCACCCACCACCCCTCCCTCCATATCCTGGTTTGGCACACTGTATAATATTAAATAAATCAAAACTTTTTTTCTGTTTCAAGAAACAGAAACTGAATTTAATAAGTTAAATAGAGAGTTGAGGATAAGACATTTGTTGGCAGATAAAAAATAAAACCGTGGACTACGTATATACATAGATATAAATAATGACGTATTCCTGATGTAGAATAAAACATTGTATTCGTATTTTAAGTCTGACCTACACATTTTAAATCTTTTAGGCTTACTTAATAGCTGTATAAGCATCCAATATTTTTATAATTTGACGGCACACATTTCTTTGATATATCCAAGTATTCAATATTATTTCGAGTAATAATATATGATATTTGAACTTTTGTATGTATCTACAACTGTTCAGGGAAAAGAAAAAGGATGGCGACGAGACTACATGCATGGACTTTCTAAGGAAATGTACGATGTATCCATTTCTGGAGATTTCAAAGAGAAAACTTTCGGTGAGGCTTCTATGTGAGTAAAATTCATATTAATATTTTGTGCACCAAACATCACTTATATTTATTTTTGAGCTCTATTCTTTTATGTTTATGACATGAGTTTTTCACTTTCCCTTACCTTTTAATCTTCCCATTATTTTGAAACAATTTTATATATTTGTTTTTACTATGCTTTTCCTCCAATTGTTTTCTTTTTATTTGTATTTTACTCTCTCATATCCAGAACCGGCTATAAGCTTTGGGGAATATGTTTAATCGCAGTTAAAATAGTTTCAAACAATAAATGGAGTACTGCAACTGATCGAATGGTCATCAATCCGGGAAACGACTTCACACTGGATCCTGAAACAATGCGAGCAATTGTGATAGCGTCAGATGAAAAAGTGGCTAAGAAGTGAGCTTCTTCTTTGAGTACAAATATATATTCCCCCCCCCCCTCTAAATAAAGATATTTTTATTGTTTCTATTATCCTGTGTTCTTTCAGTTTTCAGATTTTCTGCGCCAAATGTCACCTTAATTCTCACAAAACCAAATGCGAATGTAAAAGCGAAATATCTGATAGTGAGGATACTTTTTTCTGTCTTCATTTACTCTATTTTATCTTTCTCTCTAAACTTTCAATTTTGTTTCTTAAACACTCTGACATAATAATAATTAAGAATGTATTTCAAATAGCTAATCAATGAAAAATTCTTCATGATTTTTTCGTTTAGAAAACAAAAATTGACATTGTTTTTGTGTATTTATGAAATGTTTAAACCGCTTGTCATTAAAAGTTTAAGTGTTTAATTTTTTAGAAAAAGAGTATCAATGGGTTTCACGACTTTTTCTATTATACCTGTACTGAAATATCTCAATATGTTGAAGATATACACGGTAAATGTACACACAGACTTGTTACACTATACAGCATCGAAAAACTATTGTCTTCGAAGAATGAATAAATGATTACATTTTTATTACGCAAAACATTTGTAATTTGAAGGAAATTGAGCGTCCTTTGAACTTGCGTCCTCTTCTATGTGTATGATTTTATCTTCAGAAATAATATTGCTCACCCTGTACATTATACTACAAACTATTTAATGAAATTCAATAGGACGATTACATAGATAACTACTTAGACATAACATTTTAAATGGAAAATATACAAATAAATAATTATTACGCAATATTTAATACAGAACCTATTTGAAACATATATATACTAATAAACTAAAATCAATCAATAAAAAAAGGAGATAACATATTTTTTAACACAAATTAAAAATGTATGATCTGTGTATATATACATTAATGAATTGTGTTAGAATGACCTATTATCTTTTCAAGCACTTAACATAATTTACAATAATTATTTTATAATAACTCTCTAAATTATGTAACTTGTAAACAATAAACCTTTTTTACTTCGGTACTGTTCATACTGAATACAGAATACAGAATACAGTTATATTTTATACTATTATTTCTATTAATTTGTATTTACCTAATTTTGAGCTTAATTAAAGTGCATATGTTTATAATTGTGTATAAATTCTTAATTTTGACTATACTCAATAACTTCGTATCACACTATAAGCATAATTCCTATAAATTAAAAGATATAGTTGACACTATATAAATACCTAAACTATTACAACTGTGTATGTTTTATCCATACTGAAATGAGTTCATAAAAACTAGTAAATATGAGTAAATTTTTGTCTTTATAACATTCATTCTTTTACGAAGACTAAAGACATTAATTTTTTTCAACCATTTTCAGAATATCAAAACACAGTGCTACGTCTGAACAGTAAAAGCAAGACGGGGTAAGTATTCATTTATAATTGATTAAAAATTCTTTGATTTTATATAAATATCTGATATGTATCCGGTCTCATGCCGAGTCAAGAAAGCGTGCTATTGTGTGCTTAGGGGGTAATAAAAGGGGAAATGAGGGAGAAAGAAAGAGAAAAAGAGGAGAACTTGAAATTCAATAGTCTTTACTTTAACGTCCAGTTGCATATTTAAGCACAAATCCTATACATGACAATACATAATTTCCATACAAGCAGGGCGTAGTCTTGTCGAAATATTGATATATTTAAAAAGTAAACCTGTTTATTAAATCAGATATAGCATATAAGAATTTTATAATGCAGTTGAATATATTCCATTAAATATTATCTTGAATAGTTGCAAGCAATAATAAATATCTATTATATGTATATACACATATATTTATGTACTTATTAAATATATGTATTTAAAATATACATACATATCTCACACATAGCAAATAATACAATTCATTAGTTTGTATTCCTATATATGTATCGGGTTCATAGTGAAAAGTCGTATAAAAGAAAAAGTCGTACATAATTTAGTCGTATTTAAAAAGTCTTAAAATAAAAGTCGTAAAGAAAAATTCGTAAATTATTAGTCGTATATAAATTAATCCTATTTAAAACGTCGTATAATTATAAAGTCGTATTAAAAAAATATGCATAATGAATTAAGTCATATTTAAAAAGTCGTAATAATTAATCGAAAAATAAGTATTGCATTTAATAATGCCTAAACAGATAAGTAATTTGACTTAATTATGTAACATCTGGATGTATAAGTGTAATAGGTAGGTACATGAAATAGTAATGGTTAAAAGAAATGTGTAAATATTTTATAATGCCAATTTAATTGTAGTCAATAGTATTATATATTTAGAATAATGTTTTGAATATTTAAGTGCATATTTGAAATAATGCAAATATTATTTTGTGGTAATACTTGCGACTTTTAATTTATTTAGAAGGAGATCATTTCTTAATAAAGCGTCAATACAATATATTTGATATTTATCATTATTTTAATAATGTATAATTAGGGGACTTATTATATCACGTATTAAATAATTTTAATTTTTTTTGTTTAAATATGACTTTATTTTTCCTACTATTTTAAATTACTACCTTTTGATTTTACGATTTTTTTAATTACGAATTTTTATTTTTAAGACGTTTTAAATTACGACTTTTTTAAATACGACCTTTTCTTTAATACGACTTTTTGGGGTTACCCTACATGTATCTATGGTATTACTGCAATTCTACATGATATAATTTAACAATTCATCTTTTAATTGCTTTCTTAATTCCAAATTGATTTTTTATTTCCCCATTGATCTCTAACATGTTCAAATGTATTGCTAAATTTCTAAAGTTATTATAATTCTATCAGATTGCAGATTAATCTCAGGTTTCCTGACAAAAGAATGTAAACGTTACATATAGTGACTGATATAATATCAGCCTGTTAGTTCGGATTATTGCATTCCATGTGAAATTTGAACTTAGAAAAAGTAGAAAAAAGAAGGTTTTAGACGAAACTTAATTACTGTTTATAAACGGTTGCTTTTAAATCAAATAAGCTGAAATAAATTTAAAAAATTGTATAATAAACACAAAAAGCATTTTTAATTACAAACGGTTTGAATGGTTTTACCATCATTTAATAAAAAAATAATCATTCAAAATCTACTCTTACATTAGGTGGTTTCATTTTTTAAGTTTAGTCAATAGTTTAATTACCAAAATGGTTTAGTTAACTGGGCTCATTTTTATTAGTGCGAGATAACTTGAAAGTTAACTTAAAGTTTACTAAACCATTTTCGTAACTTAAAAAATGAAACCTACTTTCAGTTAACTTGCTGCTAGTAAAGGAATTTAATATAGGATTAGATAGGACATGATTTGAATTTCTCAAGTTTACTGAGTTTGTAACCTCGAAGTAAACTTTGAAGTTAACTTTCAGGTTACCAAACCAGTTAACCGGTTTGGTAACTAAACTTTTTTTAGGTTTCATTTTTAAAGTTTAGTCAACAGTTTAGTTACCAAAATGGTTAGCTTAACTGGTTTGGTGACTTAACTTAAAAAATGAAACCACCTTATATAATCACAATTAACATGGAATAAAGCTTAAAGATGTTAGTATAAAATATAAAAAATCTTCAACTTTTGAAATTTTCTACACGTAGAGTTTGGCATTCGTTTGACTATCGTCCATAACGTCATTGAACTTGACAAAAACTTCATATAAATTATCAAAATTTGTGTCTCACCTGAAACATTTGTAGTTGAAGAAAATATAATTGTCCATCACATTTGCATCTGATGAATATGGTACCTGTAACAACAATTTGGTCACATGTTGATCTTCTAGCCAATGACGAACAATGTACATGTGCGATTTGTGTAGCTTAGCATTTTTGTGCTGCAGAATCATCTCCCATATATAGTGAAAGTTATTGCCTAAACTGTTTAGCCATATTTTGACTAAAGGCGAGATATCTGTCTGCATTGATGATATCTCCATCATGGGAACACTTTAATGTGAGTAAAAGATTGCAAAGTTGCTGCGTACAATAACAAAAACATTTGTAAAAGAAAATATTGTTCTTCTTGGTATTACTGGTATATTGCCAGCACCATGACTGACCCGTGCAAGAATATTCTCTTTTGGGGCAACATCAACAAAGTATACACATTTCACATCACATTACTATAACCTTTTGCTTGACATTTCTATTATAACTAATGTGGTACCCATTTACAGAAATGATACCTTTTCTCAGCTCTTCGTGAAGTATTCTTTGAACAACCGTCTTTCCAATGCTTGTATACGCCATGATATATCATACGATGTAGGCTGCGCAGTTATCTCTTTAATTAGTCCAAGTATGATTTCAATGTTTGCTTCTCAGATATTCATATAGCAAAGTTTATTGCACACGTTTAGCTTTATTCAAGCAGACGATTTCTTAATTTTAATTGGTACATTTATATAGCATATTTATAAATATCAAAATCCAAAAGAATGGCAATTTATAAAATCATCGATATTACTATATAGTTTATTTAAAAATAAAGTTGAAAATAACTTGCATATTTGAATAGAAGTTACCAAATCAATGCCATTATATATTTATTAAAAACAGATGTTTTGCCTACCCCTATAACATTTTGAACGAGTCGTTATCACACGATAAAGTCATTAAGCAAATTAATTTCATTTCATTTATTGAAAAATTATTTAATTACATATATGTTGTCAATTTATATTTATGCGATACTTTCAACTCTAATTTACTTGATACTTTTTTACATTTAAAAAACCCGTTATGTTTGTATTACTACATATCATTAGTTAAAATCATTTTACCAATGCATATAGGTATTAGTTTTAAGAGACAATTAGTTCGTGTTTGGCTTACATGATTGATGTATTTATTGATATATTATAATTATGATTTTAAGATTCAATATTTTAAATTGTGCCAATTTCTTGAATGAAGATGTATATCATGGTGAGATAGTCGGTGCTTCAAAACCCGAATTTTAATTATAAAGAGGAGAGCCAAAACGTATTGGAGCATAACATAGTTTATTTATGACATACGACATGTTTCGAATCATCAAGATAAATCGGGTTTTTTCCTTATATATATTATTAATTACATTAATTTACATCAATCGATCACTATTGTATAGTTTTGCATAATGATGAATCTTGATGATTCAAAACATGTCGTTCGTCATAAATAAACTATCTTATGTTCCAATACGTTTTGAGTCTGATCCTCTTTATACTTAAAGTTCGAAAATGTACATAATATATGCTTCTAATATATAATGTTCTGTCAAAGCCAAATAATCTAGAGCGAGCGAATGTAAAAAATTGCTCGCTCTAGCTTCTTTTTGTCTAAACTGACCTTTGTAAATTGCTATGGACTACGAAAATCTATTTTAAATAGTTCGATTACTTGTATGCATTTTTAATATGGTGTACCTATGCTTAAAAAAATAATCAATATATACATATTATATACCTATACATAGCTAAGATACAATATATATTTGGAATCATTATTATTTTTTTAATAAAATAACATGTCTACGGAATTTTAACATTAATAACATATATACAGTGGTGTAATTTAATTTTGGTTTAAGTCGATAAAAATATTACCGTTATCATAGAATGAACTTTTTGTGATATATTAACCTTAATAAGTCAAATTCCAATGAATGTCATTCGTCATGGATTTTTAATGACTTTTTAAATAAAAAGTGAAAGTGGTAGAAATTGTTTACATAGCTTTATAGTCAAAACAAGATTAGATAATAATATTGCGGTACATATCGCGCCTTCATGTAATAGCTAGAGGTTATACTATTCTACTAGTCAACAAAGATATAAACAAACCAATTAATACTCAATACTGTAAAGCAAATCAGTTTTTAAAGAATACGTGTCGGTGTTCGGAATTGTGACTTTCAGATATAGTATTACGATAAGAAGAGCTGTGCCCATTAGAAAGAATTCCTGCTTTTAATTCCAAAGGTAACTATTATTCGGTGTGTACCTTCGCTTTAAAATAATTGATTTGCATATAATTTAATAATTTATGATTTTTGATTTTTTTTCCGTATTTTAATATTTAATTTATAAATATATTTAGATCAAACATAGGGCAAACTATAAATGACATTTTTAACCATTTAATTCAAATGAGTGATAAAAAAAAATTTATTTGTGTATATATTTATGTTGGTATACAAATAAAATTATTTGTCTTTGGGATGATTTAATAGCTAACCATTTAATTAAAATATACATGCATTTTATAGATATAAAATATTCTAATATACCATATTTATTTTATTTTATTTTATTTTTGGAAAATTAAATTGATTACTTGTAATGAAATTAAATGAAAAATATATAAAAAAACATTATGAAATATGTTTGCAAGTAGATATAAAATTAAACTGCAATAGCATCACATTTTGATAATTGTATTTATCAACTATACCTAACCTACATTTTTAGGGATGGGAAATTTTAATCAAAAAATTTCGAAGGTTTCATCATATCTAGATACATTTAATTTTCTCTAATGTGTCTTTTATAAATGCTGTCTCAATGGATATCTCCGACATGAAGTACATTATAGATTCAACTTAAGTTCAAATTATAGACAAGTGAACTTTTATTTCACATTAGTTAATATCTGACTTATAGAGACATAGGTCATATCAGGTTTCAAATACTTAATATAAGTCGTACTATCATAGTTTATCTACATTCGACATCTTTTTTAAAATAATTTTATCGGTTACTAATCGTACAATTTAATAACTTCTACAAATATGTACGGATAGACTACCAAATCGATGTTCTATTTCTAATGGATTAATATTGTGTAGAATTTTATTTACGATCTAAATTTGAATTACTAATATCTTACAGCTATTTTCAACATAAACAAAAAATATATTAATTAATTATAACAATTTTTGGATTATTTTTAAAAAAATTGTCTTAAATAATGACAAATATTGTATTAATAAATGTTGATTTTTGTCTCCATTTTATGTATATATTTGTATAACCTTATCTCAACACGCCTGTTATTTAGGTCAATCGATAATAATAGGAAAACCATAATACGAATTATGTGAAATTATATATTATTCATAATTTTGTGGCTTATTTGTTAAATATAAAAAAAGTCATAAATATTTTAATTATATTATTTGATTATTTTATATTTGTATAGTTCTTTTTTAAATATAAAGCATTCCAAGCAAATCGTTCTGATAAAGCATATTTAATCGATAAAAACAACAAACTATCTCTATAATGACATTTTTAGAAATGTGAAACTAATGATGATATAATTTCTAACATTAAAATGAAACAATTACGGGTGTACAGAATGGATATTATTATTACGTTGACAGTTATAGATAATGAAATAAGCTATCATAATGGCAAATATTGAAATGGATTGTCAGCACAAGAACTGTCTTTATAATGTTTCGTAGAAGAATTTGTATCGAACATTTTCAAATTAACATTTTGAACAAAAATGTCTAATATATAATATCAATGAATACTATTATCACTTTAACTTTATGCTCATTAATATATGGCAAACATTTTAGCTATTGCTTTGAAAGCTATCCGAATAACCGGCTGCTAATATTGCTATTCGAGAGTCTTCGATTTATTAATGTTAGGTTATATGTGTGAAAGTGAGTAGGGGCCTGCCGATAAGTGATAACATATTGACAGGAGTAATCTAGTTATAATTATCGAAAATCAATTAATAAACTAATTGCTCTCCATGGAATAATAATTGAATAGAGTTTTAACCATAGATATAGACTAACTTTAATAATGCCTTTGTTATTAGTTTATTTATTATTATATATATATTATTAGTTCATTAGTCTTGTTTTTATACTTTATTTAACGAAGGTATATATCTGTGTTTCAGTATATATATATACGAAGCAGTATATCTATGGTTTCAACTCTAATGACGTTGATTTAAATCGATACTGTATATTTAGATACTTTAATCATTTTATACAATAATACTTTAAAAATATATAATCATGATAAAAATCTATACCTATTATACCGGTGTTAGATAAAGGTGCAATATTTTATATTTATCAGAAAACTTTCTTATTCGAAAGTTACCATACGTTTTTATAAATAAATATTTTACTAAATTCCTTTAATACCTTTTATTTTATATATACCAAATCAAGTAAAATTTAATTAAACATTACTTTTTCATTCGAAAAAAATATTCAGCTCAATACAAATGAAATCAATAAGAATTGAAATTATATTTTTATTGTAATCTATGATGCTCACAATCTAAGTGCAAATAGGTATATGCTCCATAATATGTAGATACCTATATATTATAGGTATTTATTGTAATATTATTATACCTGTATTCCGAGTAACAATGTTTTTTAATGTCAAATTTATTAAAACTTCAGTTATAGGTAATGTGTTTTAAAATAAGTATAAAATTCAATGTATATTTAATCTTTCGAAAATATTTATTATAATGTAATATTTTATTTTATTTTGTAATGTATATTATACATATTATAATGTTTGTGATATATTTATACACATTTGTTATGCGTTCACACAATACAATTGTTGTTTCTTTTTAATTGATACCATTTTTAGAAAATTAGATCAAATCAAAATCAAAATAATTAATGTATAGTTGGGGAATTCAAAAGTAGGAATTGGTAATGGTATGCTTCGCGATATAGGTGTTAATAAAGATATAAGTAATAGCAAATATACAGTACCTATAATATATAATACTACAGAAGGGAAAATCATTAATAAAGGATATTATTTATCGAGACTTCCGAAATCGGTATGCTGTGGGAAAATGCTGGAGTTTACCGGTGCGTGCAGAGAAAAGTATTGTAGAGAATAAACATTTTTCTCATTTGTATACAACGTTGGGTATAAGGTCATGTCCAGTTGTTTTAATCGATTTAGTTCGGTCAGTTTCGAGTAAACATTTTCGCCATATATTGGGAGGTTCAATATACGCGTGGATACAAGAACCAAGGGTGGTTGATGAATCTGTTATTCATTAAAAACGGATCGAAATGTGTTATTGATGTGTTCGACATCGTCATCAACGAAGTGTAGGATTTGTATAAGCTGATGATTGTAGCGAAATATAAAAAATTCAACATAAATTAATGTCAATAAAAGAGCAATTACTTCTAAACACTGTAGAAACATTTGTTGAAGTACAGGAAACGTTGTTCACATCCCATTTGTACAGAAGTGTTCACATCCAAATTAGACTAAAGTACATTTATTTTTGCATAAAAATGTATATATAAAATCTTAGAAAAATAAATTATTATTTTTGAGATAGTATATTGATTTCATGTATGGTATCTATAAATCGGAACAAATTTAAATGCCTTGGATTAAATTTAGGTTTTATAAATATAAAAAAATAAGACAATACGTTTAAGACAAAGATAAATAAACACTATGAACCCGAGGTACTGACTTCTTATAAGGTTAATATATATTAATGTGGTTTTGAGGATTTAAAATAATCATGGGTTCACTTATAATTATTTTACAAAATTAGCTGATTGAACAATATATTTGTCTTTAATCTGCCAAATATAGGGGATCTTTATTTGTCCAATTAACCACCGGATTTACATCTTGTCGCAATAAAACACCATGGACATCTAGATAACCATATTCTATAACCATATTCTATTTTTTATCGCCAAAAATGGCAAAAAGCTGGTTAGCTACAGACAATTTTAAAAGATATAAATTCATTCAAACCAC
>JAYRBW010011231.1:0-34655 GCA_036023295.1 Invenusta paracnida
CTCGTGGGTGGCGACATATTATTTCTTATTCTTGACTTTCTAGAAGTATTGTTTTCTAGATTAAACAAGGTGGAAATTGGGTGGAAATTTTCAATAGCCAAGTAATAAATTCGTTCGAATATGTATATAAACTATTTATATTACTTTAAAATGAAAAAGAAATGAAATTGTATAATCTTTATTAAGTTTTTAACATATCAAATAGTTTCTGGTACAGATCTTTCTGCCCCTTTTCATTTTATTTCCTGTTGTATCAACGTTTGACTTTTTACAGGCAGTAAAATTATTTTTGTATTATCTTTAATAATTTTAACTTTGTCAATAGAATTATTACGTATATTGTGTAACACAAAATAATTTTGTATGTACATTTTTTGAACGTAATTAACAGATAACTTTTTTAAATGTATTTATTTATACTTCCAAGCTAAAATTCCATTAGCCTATAATACATACATTAACATTTTTTTCTACAATGGTTTTTTCTTGGATTAATTTTTTTAACAGTTGCATCTAACTCTTTTAAATAATGGTAGAATTACCTATCTTCTCTATTTTTATGAAGCATGTAACGAGGAATTATGTTTGTGTTTAGGTCGCTAAATCTGCTATTAAATTATTCAATTAATCCTGAAAAATACTGCAAATATATCCTTTTAATAAATTTATTAATACATATTATCTAAAAGCGAATTTAAAAAAATATGGATGGGAATATTTAAATACGAGTTTAAACATTGAATGAGAGAAATATAAATTTTTACATGAGTGCATATACGTTTGTATGTATATATAACTAGTGAAATAGAAATCTCTCAGTGCAATACTGACAAATATAAGCTAACTATGGAGTTTTGATTTTGTGGAATATTTGGTCAAATTTACTTGTAATATATCATTCAAAATTTACTGTTTCAATGATTACAAGAATAATGATTGGAAAATTTAACATATATAATTAAAAGTATAGTGGGAATTTTTCCGGAAGTCTATTTTAAATTTAGTTTTTTACATTATTCCCACAATATGTTTTATTTTTCACAACTTATGATCACTGTTTAAACTGTAACCTATATACAGATGGACGCAGATTATTTTTTAAGTCTGGAAAGTATGTTAAATCTTTGGTGTATTCAGATATCCTACTGCAAATTGAATTGCGCTATACATTGACCGAAAACTCCATTGATGGTAGTAATATGCAATTAGACATAATCTAATTATCCATCTCTCTCAACAAATCTGTTCTGGTGAATGAGTGGTCATTAGGTCAATTCTATTAATACTCCGTACTTTATCGTAATATATTATGTCCATGCCATCAGTATATTGTGACTGAAATTATAGCATATTGTGATGAAAATTCTAATAATTGGAGACTAAGAAGGTCTTGGGTGAATTTCTTAATGCTGTAAGGATCAGTCCCTCATCATAATTTACCTAGATTAAGTTTACTATTTTCTATTACGATTACTATTTTCTCCAATTTTTTCACAAATTTTTTAAACATATTGACTTACATCTCCAATATTGGTCATTTACATACAATGTAAATCCTCTCACGAATTCAGTTTTTATTCAATTTTTCCTATCACGAAAATTTTAGGTAACTCATCTTACGATTCTTACACAGTTACATAATATGTAAATATTTTTATATTATAAATTAATTACATAAAATTAATAGAACCTGTTGTATATAATAATTTTTTTGTTTCTGATAAAAATCTTTTTATACAGTCCTTGTATATTTATTACAAATGTACGTTTATTATATCATTAATATAATATTAAATAAATAAATTCGTATTTATATTGTAAACCATTTTATGAACTTATTTCTAGACTAAATTATCATTTACTGTGTTTATATTTAAGATTTAGAATTATATTTGCATGATAGCAAAATACTGGTTTTTAATTTTGTTTTAATATATTCTGTTTATTATCAGTTTGGAAAAAATATTTAGCATGGATTTTATTTATTGCAAATTTTATAATAATTCTATGTTTAGTTCTATAACAGAAAAGATTCCCTTGGGTTTAACGATTACATTTACAGATTAAGGAACTCTACAATTTAAAATTGATTTTTTTTAAATTTGTCTTTTAATGTATAGTTTATTAAAATAGAATGCTGCCATTTAATGTCTCTTAGTTGTTTCCTAACATTAATTTTACTGCAAAAGGGTGTAGCACAAATTTAAATTGACGTATTAATTTTAAATATTGTGAATTGTAATTTTGCGTAAACGTATTTCTTTCATTTCGAATTAATATCGTTTTCATTTTATACAAGTAAATCTTACAGTATAAATAAATATTTGTTATTTGTACTTTTGTAGGGTCACATTCTACATATGTCTGGTGAATTTCAACTTTCTGAGAAAATCTTACGAGACGCTCTTAGTTGTGATAATACATCCAGTATTTCATGGTGAGTATACTAGTATTAAAGTTGCCTTTATAGTTACCAATCTCTTTTGTTTTTAAATACTTTAAGTTATTTCGTATAATTATTACGAATTCTGACTTTAAAATATTAATTAGAAATGCAGATGCTTCATTATAATACGAATCAGATCTATTGGTTTATTTTAAAAGTAAAAATCGTTTGGAGTCTTTATTCAATTTTATTTATTTAAAATGTAATGTTTTAATCAAAATAGTTGTTATATTTATTGTTTAGTTACAGTAGCTTAAAAAGTCTATTCATTTAAATTTTTATAGATTGCTTAATTCGACTGTCATTTTTTCCATTTTATCCATTTTGATCATCGTTGTCTTTTGAATAATTTACCACCTGGTGTCTTCATTGTAAGTTAATTTCCTGTTTTCTTAACAGCAGTAAAACAGCACAACAGTAAAACATTCCATATTATTAAATCTTAATTCTAATTTAATTTTCCTCTTCTCTCATTCTTCCAAACGACAATGTTTCTTACAATGTTGTACTTTCTTTGACCCCTTTTGTATAGTTCCTTCCTTTTTCTTTTCCTTCTTATCTGTCTCTAATTGCTTTGTATCCATGTTAGTTTTATTGTCGACAGTAATGGAAGTTTCGTTTTTAATTGTCTTCTGTGAAGATGTTCACAAGGTGCAATTCCAGTTGCACAATGTGGAGTCACTCGATATTTCATGAGACATGATTAATTCTTCTTCACACGACAGACCTTGGATTAGCAGAGTTCTTTTTTGTCTCTCAACTTTCCCATTTGCTTGGGGCCACAATGGAGTTTTTCAAATGTATTTAATATCATTCATTGTCTTTCTTTGACATATCGCACAAACTCATCTGATGTAAACTATTCCTTAACGTTTCCGGTAAATCATGTGTCGCCCACATTTTTCCATTGCCCGAAGGGTGGTAGAAAATATTAAGTATTTAGAATGGATGTTTAAAACCATCGACTGTTGTAATCAACGACTACGATTATATAGTTTACGTTTAGCATAGGACTCAAAAAATCATTGACATATGTTGCCATAATTTATTAGGTAGTGTAATTCTGATAGTTGATTCCATGGTATTATTTGGACTGACTAATGTGCGTTCTTGCAAACGTTTTCAGCTCATTTTCCATATTAGGCCACCACAACTTAATCCTCGGCCTTTGTTTCGTTTTGTCAATACCTTGATGGCCTGCATGCCGAAGGTTTAAAACTTAAGATTGAAGTATTTTAGGTATAATTAGGACCAAGGACTAACTTCTATAATACTGATTATGGACGCAATAGGTATGTTTACCTTTTATTAGTTTTTGGTTAATTTAGTCTTTGGCAGATACCTTTTCAATTTCTTTGATATTGATTGCTGAATGTGTAAAATGGTGAGCAACAAAGTATATATATTTTCCAGCCACATTCTTGATCCCATTTGTTTCAGTAACAAACCGTTTGGATAAGTAATCTGCTATATTAATCTTTCCAGAAAGTTGTATTACTGTGACCTAAGTACTCACCTCTCGATTCGAGCTGACGGTTTTGATCTTTGAGCATAAATATAGTCTAAAGATTTTTATCTCTCCCTTATTCGAAATTTGATTCTCCAGTAAATAAGCTTGGAAGTGTTCACAACTCTACACATTCCTAACGCCTCCTCTGCTTGTACCTCCTTTCTACTTGACTCAGACTTCTACTAGCATAAGTGATTTTTTTCTTCCCCTCCTCGCACTTACATTAGTATGGCTCTCAGACCAATTGAACCTGCATCAGTTACTGGCATAGTTGAAGTATCTTTTTCAAATAGATCATAATTATTTGACTTTACTAACTCTTATTTTATTTTGTAAAACATCTTGCTACTGTTTCCATTTGAAAAAAGGGTATTTTCTTGTCACTGCTCTTAAAGAGTGTCCAAGTCTAGCTAGATTTAGAATGAATCTGCTGCAAAGGTTAACAAGATCAAGGAAGTTATTCATTTATGTTATTACATGGGGTTGTCTTTATTCCAGAATTGCTTTGACTTTCCAAGTAGTAGGTTTATACCACCACAACGTATATGAAATCCAAAAGGTTCCATATTCTTAACCAAAAATTCACATTTCTTTTTATTAAATAAAAATCCTATATAGGATTTAATTCAAGGTTTATAATGTTTTTTCTTTACTTTTTGCAAAAGCAACAATATCATTTATGAAGTTTAAAGCTCCTAATATATCAGCTAATATTTGACCCATTATGTGCTCATACATTTATACATTTATAGTGCTGAATTTACCGCCAAAAAGTCTCTCTTATATCTGTAAAGTCCCTTGTGTGTAATAATGTTGTTATGTCTCTGGAGTCTTCTGATAATTCTATCAAGTGAAAAATCCATTTTAAATTCAATTTAAAAAATATTTTTCCAGTACAATCTTCTTGTAAAAGAGTGGGCAAACGATATCTCACTCTGGATATATGTATATACATATTTTCCAATCTCGTGTTAACACATATCCTCACTTCTGTATTTCCCCTTGGGACTAGAACAATTGAACTGACCTATGGTGTTGGCCCTTCAACGTTTTCTTATATCTAAGTCTAATAATGCCTTTTAAATGTTATCCCTCATCTGATAAGGTACTGGTCTAAGTTTCTGTGCTACTGGTTTTTTCTCTGTCAATATGAATCTGTAACTAACTTCTAACTTTCCTGACCTGTAAATTATTTTAGATATTCTATTTCAATTTCTGTCATTTTAAAAAATTGATTCACTTGTAGACTGAAAAGTTCTAAATCCATTACTGTCCTAGAACTCAAAATAGATGTCTTTCTCTCTGAAACACAAATAAAGTCATTATCTTTAATGCTCTAAACAAAACGCACCCCTTTAAGTAATGCTTACTATGGCCCTGCTGTTTTGCCACTTTATTACACAATTTAATATTTAAGTAATTAAGTAAGAAATCGTTCTATGTATCGAAACTAATTTCATATTTCGCTACTTTTTTACGCATTTAAATTGGTTATAGCAATTAATACAATACATTACTATGGCAGCCGAAAGGGTCCAAAACGAAATTCAATCTAATAGTTATGAAATTCAGGCATTTTACACATATAAGGGACATTATGTGCACATTATGTGTACATGTAATTTATATGTGTAAAATGCCAGAATTTCATAACTATTACAGTGAATTTAGTTTTGAACTCTTTCGGCTGCCATACAATACACTACACATATTTAAAAATGTTCTTTACTTCGTTTTTAATTATAAAGTCATTTGAACTTTAAAAAGCTATCTTTTATAGTCTTGGGAGGAAATCAAAACTTCGAAGACTGAATATTTTTAAAGGTAATTTGAGTTAAAGAGTATCGATATGGTTACTACATACTTTTAATATAATTTACTGTAAATTTAATAATTTAGTTGTTACTGCCCCTAATTATTTACTAATAATATCTTACTTAACCTACTTTTTTAAAAAATATTTTCAGGCAATATTTAGGCGAAGTTCTTCAGACGCTAGGTCAAAACGATGCTGCTAGTCAGTGTCTAATGGCAGCTGCTGATCTTGAGCAAACAGAACCGCTAGAATCATTTCACTTTCTACCCCGTGGGATTCATTGTTCATAGACTGACTATGCATGCACACCTCAGCTAATTAATCCTCTCCTACACACTCCATGCATAGATTTAATTTTAGCAAAGGGTTGGAGTAAAACATTGAAACAAATACAAAAAAACAATACAAATACAAAAATCAAATACAAATTTGAATTGCAGTTAAATATGTGTTGCTTTACTCTTTCAATTATCATTTTGTTATTATCTTCTATACGATTTCCTGGAAAGAATAAGTGATTTTGATGTAATTTATATACCTATACTTACATACATTCTAACATTTGTGATAATAACTTAATTAATTGTTGCATGTGTGTACGTATACTACATTATATATATAATTGAAACGTATCTGCGATAGTCTACTTGTATACTATCTTGTGATTAAATTTTAAAAACGATTGCACATACCTAGCTTACTTTATGTTATGATGGTATGGTGTTGAGTGATGTTTTATCGTTGTTTCATTCTAGTTTTTAACAAAGTAAGAATTTAAATGTATAAGATTCCAATAATAATTACAATTATAGCCCAGTGTTATCTTAAATTACTTCCTTTGGATTTATCTTTTTTCTAAATATTTGTTATTGATTAACGGATTTAGTTGTTTAAAATAATTAGTATTTGGAACTGCATACCCCTTTATTTAAGTTTCAGCAAAAAAAGCTATTAAATATATCCGTCCTATTTAAATTTATATGTTTAAAACCAACTATAATTAAAAAAACAAACATTGGGCTATGTTTACATTTTGACATTTTATTATAGATTTCATTTTATTAGTCTTTCTTTAAATTGTTTGTTTATTAATGTTAATTTAATATTTTGACATATATATTGCTATGCTTAAAATGAATCTAATTAATTTTAATATTTTCTTTAGTATTGGGTTAGATCTGGGTAAATAACTTTCAAACTCTATTAAAAAAAATACGTTTTACTATTTCTCTTCTATATTCACTAATAATTTCCTAAATGTGTAATATACTTTTAATTTTATTATGTTTAAGTTCTTAATTTACTTAAAATATTCACTTCAAATTTTTGAAAAATTAATCGATGGTTATACATTATTGTTCCTAAGCTTTATATATTGATCGTTATTTTCATTATTTGGCAAAATTATACCATTTAAATAAGTTGATTTTTGGTGGAAGAAATATTAAAGTTATTGCCTATACGGCTATATGTTGATTCTGCTAAAATAAAAAATTCAAAGATTAATTTCTTTAAAATTACAGCCTTTTCGATGTTTAAATTATAAATTTTAAAATGATTATAATGATACTTTGTTTCGATTAATAATATATTTTTTTCATAATCTTTTGGATTTAACAGCATATAATATACACTATAGAGCTATGCTTGTAGCTTGTTGCAGTATGTTTAAAACGATAAAAGGAAGAGTCGGGTGATATCAATCTGACTACTACTATTGTATCCAAATAAATCCGCGTAATATTCGTCTAAATATGTTTAATATATGTGGCCTAAATGTTAGCTACAATTTTCTAAACTCTTAAATGGTTCCTCAAAGTTTGCAAAATGTTTTTGAACTTTTAAATAATTCTATATTATTCCTTAAAGTTCCTATAATATTCACTAGTCCTTAAAATCGTTTTTATGTGTATCAAAAATAGAAAATCACTAAGAGTACGAATAAATAATTTTAAATGCCTAACAAAATAGGAGATTGATTGACATGCAATTTTGTATACGTAAGTGACTTTATTTTACCTATATAGCACCAATTATTCTTAGATTTATTAAATTTTTATCAGAACGAAGAGCAGCTGGAATCCTATATATAAAAGAAAAATATACAAAACATTAGTACGGAAGGCTAGTTTTATATGAAAATAACAAAAAGCATTAACTTTTTACAATAACTTAGTGTTACGAGGTAAGGAACATAGAAGTAGTATTATTACAATACATTTATAAAAATACATACCTAAAAAGGAAAAAAATGGAATTATGTTCGATAATAAATTTTATGATGGGATTCCCTTTGTTATAGTGAAACAAAATTTAAAATGTTAAGAGGACGTAAAAGCGTTCCAGGCTCAAAGTTTCATCAGACCTTGGGAGTTTTTAAGCTTAGACTGATCACTTAGAATTGAGTCTTATATATCTAACTTGAGTCACAAAAGGTTAAAATAACAGCATTCCATTTATCAATTCAAATAATTATAATAAATGTATTTTATTTTCAAGAATGTAAAGTTTTTGCAGTAATTCTTTAAATAAGGACATAGGTACAGATATGGCAGCATTTATTACAGACAAAGAAATATATTTTAAATGGTCAGTTAACTCGTGTTGACGGTTCTCTAAGAATTAAAGAAAGGTTTGTCGAGTTATATTTTTGTAATAGTGAAAAAAACATTTAATTTTATCAATACGCCATAGAGCAACTCGGTTTAATAGGACACAACGAAAAACATTGATATCAGGGTCATTAAAATATGATTACTGGAGTCAATTACCTATACAGTAAATAGGTGACTTTAAGTACCTATGTTGATTTAACCAAAAATTTAACAGACGAATTAATTTAACGAAGCCTAAAATATTTAAATTTTGACAAATTTGAGAAAAAATTAATTTAGACGAATTTTTGTATGGAAAACCTAAAAAATCAAAATTATGTTATTTTCAAAATAAATAAAAAAGTTATAATGTTTATAAAATAATTGTAGGTTGGAAAATTCAAATTAAAAAAATATTGTACCAGAAAAATTATTTATCCTAGTTCCTTTTTTAAAGAAAGTTATTAACATATATTTCCAATAAATTGTCCTCTAGTAAATCTGAACTTAGTTACTAATGATAATAATTATGTATTTTATACTATTTCTGGTAATGCCGGTGCTAAGGTTAACCTGTCTTATTTTATCAGATAACAATTTTATAAATAATTTATATATCGGTGACTTATTCTGCTAATAATTATAATATAGGGTAAATTACATAGACGCTTTGTACATATTGCCAGCATTATATATTATATATTTAAATCCTTATTGATTATTTGCAAATAGGCTTAAGCTAATCAATCGATAATTAGCTCAAAGTTGCAGCACAAATCCTTTTGTTATAGCCGAAATACGTACCGGATTTCTAACTCGCTACTTTAGGTTTAGTAGGTATACTGCAGATAGGTGAAATATTTGGAAGAAATGCGGGTGTGGTGAAAAAAGCATGAAATTTGCAGACAATTAAAAAAGGTTCTTGGGAAGACATTTGGCTATAGGGTCATTTCAGATTCATTCCATGAGCAGTAGGCCTGCCATTTTACAAAATGGCTGCCAAAATGGGGGGGTGGGGATCTGGGACTGAGTATTTCCTATGACCGGGTGCTGACCATCTCAACTGAGCTGGGCGACAAGATCTGCCATTACTACAAGATATAGAAAACAGTTTGTTCTACTAATCTTAAAGGTGAGCTCTTCACTACTACTGCAGTTGATAACATTGGTCACAACCCCAACTCTATCAGTACGCACGACTCAATCCATGGAACTGGAATATCGCTGTTCCAACACTCAGACAACAACTTCAGTGGAGCTTCTCGTGCTGTTGCCCACACCCATCGTGATGCTACTGGTACTAAGAAGATGTCAGCATCTCTACCCGAGATCTACACCAATGAACCTCCTGTTGCTCTTCCAAGGCAAGACCCATCGATACCAAATCAAGAAGGTCCAAACCGAGCAGATTGTGAGTTCATACCTCAAGCATTGCGGAAGGAATATCTGTAAGTTTCACATTATTTTTTAAACATTTTCTCACTTTATTTACTAATGAAGCACAAACATTTTTTTACATAAATTTATATGTTTAAATAATTATGTTATTTTCTGCTTTACAGTTGGCTGAAGCAGGTGGTGGACTCTGACACCCTGAAGACGGATGAGATGATCTCCTGGGCTGTATACCATGCAAGCCAGCAAGCCAGCAAGCAGCACGACAACCAGAAGACATGTATGTGGCTCTCACGTCCTTGCTACCCCTTTTCCATGACTAGGCAAACTCTGTAGCCATTATCCGCCACTCAATAGACATTATGAAGACGGCAGTTGATATCCTGAATCCTGGCCAGATCCCAGTCCTCACATGTGACCAGCCCCTCTACACTCTGGTAAAGCAAATCTATTGGAGTTGGCCCACAAGTTAGGATGAGGATCGATTTGTAGTGATGTTTGGTGGCCTACATATCGAGATGGTGTCTCTCAGGGTACTTGGAGATCGTTTGGAGGGCAGCGGCTGGACAGGAGCACTCGTTCAGACCAGGGTTACTACCAGTGGATCAGCAGATTCGTTTCTGAAAGAATCCCACGTGAGACGCACAAGACGGGCTCACCAGGTCACAGCCAGTAGTCTGTATCTACTTCAGTAGAGTGCATACAGGGAGTACATCCAGACATTGGATGATGCAAGTGAAGCATTGCCATTTGAAATTGGTGTGATGCAAGGTCCGATGCATGTCCTCAATTCCAATTCTGTTACTTCATCATGCAGCTTGAGCTGGCTGTAATGGTATACGTGAGAGCGATACGTGAAGACGACTTCCTGCTCTATATAGTGGCCCTGTCTAAGATCGTATGGTGGTTCTTCGCCCTAGACCATATACACTACTCGAGATGGGTGCCAATCCACCTACGGGACATTATGTCACGGAAGCAGCTCCATCCCGCTGAATTTCTGAAGAGAATTTTTGTCCTCAAGAAGTTAAAGCGTGCATTCTCTGCTGTTGCTCTTGACCAGGGCCATGAGCAGAGCAATGCTTCTGTGAAGGTAGACGACGGTGCTGTGGGCCTGACGGAGAACCCTGCAGCTCTTCGTCGCTGGATGATATCTGGTCCCGTGATGGCTCGTTTAATTCAGGAATTCGACGGATCAACTAAGAAGAGGCAAGACACAGATGGACGTCACCATGAACAGAAGATACACGCACAGATAGAATTTGCACAAGATGTGCGATCACTGAGCAGAGCCATAGAAGAAATGGAGAACCCGTTTACTGAATACAGTAGTGATCTCCTTGTCCTGAAAAGCAGAGACGTTGTGGACAGACACCGTGAGGCAGATGGAGAAACTTGGACTCAAGCAGTATGAGACTTATGTTGAAGAGAAGCTTGTGAATCAGACAATGCCTATCACAGATTTCATCAAACGGAACAACCTCCATCTTTTCAGTGTCCCACCAGTCAGAGAGTAATCAAAGAAACATCTACAGATTTCATCCCTGAAGAACGACTGTTCGCTCTTATCCAGGCTGTATATTGCCTTCCAGATACGCCATGATGATTTGGATTAGTTATTTCAGCACGAAAACCAGGCCTGTCCACCGTCTGTCTTGGATGGGTGGCCTGAGAATTGGAATCAAGTCTAACTTTATGTCCTGCCTGGAAACCCCCAGAGTACAGGTCAACATCCTGGATGGTGCTGCCATCATCAACATGCTGCGACCAGAGACTGCAAAGACATTCCAAGGTTATGCCACTAATATCTTCGGGCCGTATGTTACGAGTACATCCCAGCTTCAGAATGTAGACAGACTAGACACAGTCTGTGATTTGTACATGGCAGACAGCTTGAAGGCGGACACTCGCAGCAAGAGAGGAAAGGGCAGTTCCTGGAAACTGACAAGAGTTTCTTAGCATTGATAACAAAAAGATGGAACTGCAGCAAAGTGTCAATACGCACAGTTGATACTGACATGTATAGTCCCAGCCATAGCATCAGCTAATCGCCCTAATATCCCTGAACTGTGGATTGCCTTTGGAGCTGGGAAAAGCTTCAAGTTCATTGCTGCTCATGAAGTCGCCAAAGCTCTTGGTCCTGACCGATGTGTGGCCTTGCCGATGTTCCACGCCTTCACTGGATGTGACACAGTGTATTGTTTTGGCGGTATGGGCAAGAAAACAGTATGAGACACCTGGACCACTTATGAAGACATCACACCAGCATTTTGCGCCTTGGGTGCCATGCCAGACCACCATGCCATGCCATTGACGAATAGATGTAACCATTGAAGCGATTTGTGGTCCTGCTTTACAATCACACCAGCAAAGGAGGGTGTGAACCATGCAAGGAAACAGCTGTTAAGCAAGAAAGGCAGAGCTATTGATTGTCTGTCTCCTACACAGGCTGCCCTCATCAAACACACCAAGAGAGTTATCTACCAGGCTGGTCACTGTTAGACCCAAATGATGATCCTTACTCCAGAGCTTCCGTAACCAAGTGAATGGGACTGGAACAAGAAGCCTGGTGAAGGATGGAGTATAACCTGTATTGCCCTACCAGAAGCATCAGAAGCTTGCAGGGAACTCTTGCGATGTGGCTACAAGAACAGCTGAAAACGACGCTTCAAATGCCAGAAGGCGGCTCTTCAATGTATATCTCTTTGTCAATGCGGTGGGCAGTGCGAGTGCTCTGAGTGACGCGGCTCACAGAGAACAGTCATTACTGTTTGGACATAATTTCCATTCTATTGACTTGCAATTAGACTAAAAATGGCCGCTATTTTTGTCAAAGGTGGAATCTGAGATGGCCCTTTATCTAAATATCGCAACTGAGGTATAGTCTACCTGTGGAAAAATTGCATGCTTGTTTCATCAAACCCAAAAGACTTTCACCTATCTGCAGTACTAATTGGTTAGTTTAAGTCTATGGCGACTAACCTGGCAAAGCATATATATGAAAGTAACCCTCTATTATAACTTTTAATCGTTTATGTAAGCAGTTTAATATTCAGAACTTATTTTTATTAATTTTAAGACTAATTTTTATGTTTCTCTCATAGATAAGATTCCTATAGCTTGTTATTCTGATGAAAATCTAAGAACAAAGGATATATGTATATATAAAATCGCATTAAAGGACACAGATATCTCAATCAATTTGCTATTTTTATATAGAATATTATGCAATCGTAATTGTACTCTTAATAATTTTTTAATTTTGGATACTTTTAGCAGCAAAGACTAGAGGACTTTTAGCGAATATTCAGTGAATTTTTAGGAATCAGTTAGACAATAATTTAAGAGCCTAGAAAGCTTTTATCAATTTTTTCGAGGGAATCATTTAGGGAACCATTTAGGAGTTCAGGAAACGTTTTGGTAGTCAATTAAGAGTTTAGAAAACTTTTAAAATCTATCTAAAATGAAGATTGACATTCAATAATAATTAAATTTTTCGCTCTTTTGTTTCTTTACTAATTTAAAAATTGTCTTCGATATGTGTAAGATAATAGAAATTTCTTCTAAATTCTAACCATAAAAAATCGATTGATATACGACTAAATTATAATTATTGGACATGGTAACGGTTAAAAGTTATCACATAATTTTGCGCCCATCGTGTTTGAATGACGCACACAAACTTTAAAACTAATTTCTAATTTGAATTTGGTGTACAAATTTTTGCTTTAATTTTAAATTATTCATAAAGATTGTGAAGAACAACGAGAAGTTAGATACGAACAATGTATTGCTAATAATTCTAGTGGTTTGTACATCAGAAAACATCGATATATATACAAGATTGATGAGTGATGTTAACAGAGTTCCCCCCAACTATTGGCTAAAAAACAACTGTCCAATTAAAAGATTTTAAATAGATCATAAATAATATAAATACAACAGCACTCTCGTGCGCGTGCATGGAAGTCGCCAGCCATCACATTGCTCCCTCACCAGAAGAAGAAGCTCCACGACTTATATCTCGATCTCCTCGGCCACGTCCGGAACATCAGAGACTATCGCCCCCCTTTCATCCGTGTCCGAGCCGTCTGCTCTCATCTCGTCAGTGTCAGCGTCGGAACTGTTTTCGTCTCGACCCGTTCCATCGAATGCAATGAAGTTTGATTCGGATGTCAGCTAATCTGTAGAAGGCAACTCTCCTTGATGACGAAATTTTTTGAACACGAAATGGGCCCACATAAGGATTTGGCAGGGTCCGCTTCCGCCGATTTTGCACATTGATCTACATCACCAATTCTCCCTGTTTAAACTGTTTATGCATTGGTTTTCTGTCAAACTGCATCTTCTGCCGTCAGCGTATTGTCCCCAACCCTCGCCGAACTATAAAATGTACGGTTTGCAATTCACGCCGAAGTCTTTCTGTATAATTATAGATTACAATTGACTGATAATGCAGATATCCCACCAGAAATTCTTGAGGAGATGCCATTTCATGGCCAAACAACATGTAAGAGGTACTTGACTGTGTCGAAGTGCCATAAGACATTATAATAATAGGAAGCAATCGTTGCCAGGAACTTCCAACATCTGCTATCATTTTCCTCAAAAGTGACGTGGTTGTTTGTATTGCCCATTCGGTTTTCCCGTTGCGCTGTAGTTCTCAGCTTCTTTATACGCATCAATATACAAACTTCTTTCATAAGCTCTCCCGCAACATTTGATCCTTGGTGTGTTATCAGTCGTTTGGATGTCCCAAACCTCGAGATCCAGTTATCAACAGGAGCCTGTGCAATAGTGGATGCTTCCGTATCTTTTAAATGAACTATCTCGACCCAATTCGTGAAAGCGTCAATTATCAATTACATATACAATATTCTCTGAACAAGAATTTTGCCAATAGACCAGCTATGTCCATGTGGACTAATTTGAACGGGTAGCCGGAATTAATTGGTCTTAAAGGAGGTTTATCCTGTTTGGATTTCTTTGCAAGCTGACACTCTCGACATCTTTTAATGTACTCTTCAACATCCCTAGTTAACCCAGGCCACCAAAAGCGTTATTTGATTCTTTGTACCGTTGCTTTGATACCCATGTGGCAACCAATTACAGATGAGCGGAAAGTTTTGACTATCTTTGCACGTAAATTTGTAGAAATCACCGCAGCCTCACTAATCCGTCCATTTATTACTCCATTCCTGTCAAGTACGTCTCCACTAACATCCAAACGGGTCCATTCTTGAAATAGTGCCTGGCTGTCTCGACTGTACAGCCTAATTACATCTGCAGCTGTTTTGTGGTCCCGAGCCCGTCTAAAATCGATCACAACCTTTAAGTCCTCATCCTTAGCTTGTTATTCAGATAAATATTCATTGTTCATTCGAACCGCGGTGATTGTATTCAATTCTTTAAGGGAAGAATTCGAACAAGTTTGACAGTTTTCAATGTCCGGATGTCTTCAACGGGATAGCGCATCTGCATTCAAGTGAAGTTTACCAGATCTATATTGAACCTCAAAAGAATATTCGCCCAATTTTGTCATCACATCGTAGACATAAGTGTCTAACTTAGCAGTCCACCGCTCTAGTAATGTACTATGGTCTTTGGCTTTCCATAACCATATCAAAGCAGCGTGATCTGTGCATATTACAAACTTTCGAGGAAGTAAATAATGCCGAAAATAGTCAACGAAAACAACAAGTGCAGTAATTCCTCTTGTATTGTACAATAGTGCATTTGCCCTTTAGTTAGGCACTTGCTAGCATAGCAAACAACTCGTTCTTTCGACCCTTATGACTGACTCAAAACTGCACTTATAGCCAAATCACTGACGTCGACATCCAAAACCATAGGTATCATCACTAAAGTCAAGAAATGAAAGGATAGGACTCTCGGTTAGCCTCTGCTTTAAACTTTGAAAACATTTGTTTACTTCTTCATTCCAAGTATATTTGCTATCCCTTAATTTAATTAAAGGCTTTGACAAAGTAGAGAAATTTTTTACGAAACGTCTGTAGTAGCCAGCTAAACCTAGAAAAGCTCTATCCTCCGATGATGTTGTAGGTTGTGGCCAATTTGAAATTCGTTCAATCTTCTCATGGTCAGTACTCCTTCTCGTGAAATAAAAGGCCCCAGAAACTTTATTTCCCTTCGAAAAAATTTACATTTCGCTATGTCTACCTTTAGTCCAGCTTCAATTAATAGATTCAATGTTTCATTCAAACGAGAGTGCGTTTCCTCAACTGAGTAACCATAAATAATTATATCATCCATGTAAACGAAAACACCTCTATGTAGTACATTCCGTAATACTTCATTCATTAATATTTGAAAGCTAGCTAGTACATTACATAGTCCGAAGGCATAACATAAAATTCATAAAGACCGTTGTGCGTTATAAAAGCAGTCTTTTCTTGATGTTCCTCTTTAACACCCAGTTGACAGCATCCACTTTGTAAATATAAAGTACAAAACCAGGCAGAACCACTTAAAGAATCTAATATGTCATCAATACGAGGCAGAGGGTAAGAGTCCTTATTTGGAACTTCATTCAATATGCGATAATCTACACAACATTGTTTCTCACAATTCTTCTTCGTAACCAAAACAATAGAAGAAGCCTGAGGACTTGGAGAGTTGCAAATAATTCCTTTATCTTTCACCTTCGACACTTCCTTTTCCACAGTTTTTCTCATATCTGGATTAATTCTTCTATGCGCTAACGTATAAGTTATCCCTAAGTAAGTATACTATGCTTCATTTTTCCTCTTCGTCCAATGTCACCATCAAATAAGCTAAAAGCTTCTCACCTTTTCTCCAAATCAGAACAAAAATTTTTGAGTTTAAAATCGGTCATTTCACTACGATTAATATGTAACTTCTCCAGCCAACTACTGTCGGAATGACTAACTTCAAGCTCCTGTGCCATAGTTACAGCCTCACACGGAGTTGCGACACCAATTCATTGAGACTTCTTTATCAACAAAGGTGAATCTTCGCTATTAATTATCAACACGGGAACAATATTTTCTGGTTTAGATCGCATAAGCAGGCTTCTACTTGGAATTTATTCTTACATGTATTCGAAACTTCAATAAAAAACTAGACCAAGATCTAACGAAGGTGGTTGAGACAGCTGAAAAGGTAGAAAAAACTGAGACCGTGGTGTAATCCTAACAGTTTGTGCAGCTTCCAGATTAACGTTATGTGTATCTTCATATATAGCTAAATACTGGCCAGACAACCTAAGGTTCATACTTTCAAATTCGATAACTGCTTTAGTTTGACATAAACAATCGGTTCCCAAAATGCTTCTTTAGACAAATTGGCAAAAATAAGGAACTTCTGATCTACCTTGGTTAAGCCTATACAAGCTGGCAGTGTTACTTTTCCACAAATATCTAATTTGGATTTGTTAGTTACAGTTACTTACACGTTCGTGTTCTGAGGAATTTCTTTGCTTAGTATGCAACGGAAATATCTTCGCTCAACATGCTAACACCCTAACATCAAGTACAGATAAAAGCTTTAATAGAACAACCACAGATTTCGATTAGAACAAAACTAGATTTACCACAATTATTAACCGATGTAAAGTCTATGTACATGTGCTGAAGGGGGACGCTACTGACGTCTGGGTACCCCTCTCTCTACAGTGTTTTTTCCGTTTCCCATCTCCTGACAACTGCTTGAAAGATGCCCCAGCTTTCCATATTGGTAACACCTACTACGACCTTGTCTACATGTACAAGAAATATGAGCGCTCCGACCACAATTGTAGCATTTAATATCAACTCTTCTTGCTTGTCGCGACTCTGTTACCGCCATACACTCTCTCATACCCTACTGAAGTTCCTTTAATTGATTCTCAAGTTGGCTAAATCTTGTTCCGTCAATAGTGTGCACCGCTTTGTGAGCAACAGAAACCTCCCAAATCCGAACATAAGCTACCACTATCTCTACATTACATGGATTATATTGGAATAACTGCTGCTTAGTCAATCCTTCTGGTAAATTTACTGTATCAAGAAAATGATCTAATACGTTTCTAATCACAATCCTCTCCTTAAATCCGGGCCATGCTTTCTGAGCTAAAAATTATAGCTGGTCTGCATATAGTTGCGTTAATTCTTCGGCCCTCGGTTTTCGATTTCTCAGTAATCTTCGATATTCTCGAGGTGATAGATCAGGTTGAATTCAATCTCTCAGTAAATGTAAAAATTATTGAAAATTTCGCCAACCACCTACAGCTTTCGGTATTAATGCCGCAACCATTTAAGCTTCGCTCTCTAAAAGCGACAAAAGGACAGTGTCCCTATTGTCCTCCGGTACCGCTTTTGTATCAACATATGAATCAAATATTTTTAACCAGGTCTCAAAGTCAGATAATCTATCAATAGAAACCGGCTTAGGTTTCGGAATCCAATCTTTACTGGAACTCTTTACAATCATTTCTCTTACTCCTATCTCAGGCTCTATGTATGTCATCAGTCTAAGTATCAGTCTCCTCTTTACTCCGCGCTCTCGTTAGCGGATGATGTGACTTCGCCATATCACCCGATATCACTTCGCTCACCACTGAATATTAGAGCTAAATTTTGTTAAAATATTTAAACTCTCTGCCTTCTTTTTAACATCAGCAAGATATTCGATCAGGGACACCGGAATTCAATGAACCCCTTAACGTCAGTGAGCAAGAAACATGAACACAAAGTTTAGCTGATAGCGTAAATCACCACAACAAAATGTAGTCCTATTCAGTATAAATCAGAAGTGATTATATAGCTGTTCACGTCAATCCCACTGCTGCCACCAAAATTGTGAAGAACAACAAGAGGTTGGTACGAACAATGTATTACTAACAACTCCAGTGGTTTGTACATCAGAAAACATAGGTATATATACAAGATTGATGAGTGATGTTATTTCACGCATCTGCGTGGTTACAAAAACTCGATTACTTTCCATACGAAACAGATCACCTACTCAGGTTTATTCGGAGGTCAGCTCTGTTTCCAATCTTGAAGGCCTTTCGAAGTCGACGTATTCTTCGATCGTTACAAACTTCCATGATGTGTATGATAGTTTCATCTTCGATTCTGCACCACCTGCATCTTCCCTCTTGCTGAATACCTTCGAGTTTGTTCCTGAAACTCCCTAACCAGTAGCATTGACCACTTTTGAGTTGAGCTAGCAAGCATCGACCCTTCTTATGCCAGTTGGATGTGTTTCCAAGGTTTGACAGTTTTTTACCCATTATAGAGTAGCGAAAAGTATTTTTGACAAGGCTGTTGGACCATTTATCGTTTACCGATCTCTTTGACTGAGCATAAGGGGATCCTAGCTTCCTCTTGGTTGACATTCTTGATGGCGTCTCCTGCGTCCTTGTCAACTTTCTCGTTTCTTTCCACTCCACAGTGGGCCGCCACAAACTGAATGCTAATTTCGATTTTGTTTGTCAGTACCATGAGGCTTTCCCAGATGTCGAATTAGATGGACCTGCCTAGTTTCTGGGGGCCTTTTTCCAGTGCCGTGATTGCGGACTGCGAGTCTGTGCAGATAATAAGGTTTTTGATGTCTTCCCTCTGGATCACATTAGATTTCTAAGAGCGTTTAGCCCTGCATTAAGGGCCGCCAGTTCCGCTGAGAAGGAAGATACTTTGATGCCGGCTGGGGCCTCTGCCTTGATGCACGGCGCTTCAATATCTCTAACGTATATGTTGGCTGCACCTAGGCTTCCATCGATTCTTTAACGGACCCTTCTGACCACAATTCTAGGTCTTTCCCTTTCCTTTCGTTGAGGGTCCTCTCTTCTAATTCTGGCATTCTCTGTAATATTTTCTCTTTTGATATTTAGCAGCATGTCTGGGAAAAGTGGATTTTGTTCTGGTGGCTATCATCCATCCAAAAGGAGATCCTGCTATAGATATGAGTTTTTTCTCTTGAGAACCTGTCTATGTCTGGTTAGATCTCATGCATGATCTCTTTCGCCGAGTCTCTCCAAGTTGCTGTCTTCTGCAGTCTTCTCGCAGGTAGTGTGCGTTCGCTAGTTCGTTCATCGGATCACTCTAAGGTATACGTTTCATCCTTTCCAATATTTTGGCTACCACTGATTTGTACCTGCATTCGAGGGGAACAAGGTCGGCTTCAAGGAGTAGCGACTCGATGTTTGTGGCACTAACGCATCCGGTGATGATCCTGGCTGTTCGGTTCTGAATTTTTTCAAGTTTTGTGACATTTGTTTTAGATGTTATCGTTCTCCAAACGTCAGCTCCGTACTCAATGCAGTTTGTAATACATATAACCTACTTACAACCTTCTTAAACAGGTGACGTTGCAGCCCCATGTTGTTTCTGACAGCACTCTCGCGCGCGTGCTTGGAAGTCGCCAGCCATCACGAGATAAAATATTCAAATAACTGATACTAAATAATGACATATAAATTCCACCGTTGTGTCATGCCTCTCTCTATTTCCACAAGCGCAGCTTCCATTCTCTGTGCACAAAACAATGGCAATTGTTCATCCAAAAATATTGTAATGGCTTCTTTGTTTTAAAAGTTGTTTTTCCTCTGTTAAAATTTAGTAAAATTTGGTAAAAAGTGAATACATCTATCAGCATTTACACTGTCGTTCCTCGACAAAAATTAGTGAAAATCCATTTTGCCAGCTGCCACGATCGTCATATATTCTGTCTCCATAGGCGATATGCGTCTGTACAACAGTTTAATCCTCTACTGGTATCACCCAACAACATATTTCATTTTTTGAATTTAAATTTCTAAAATAAAAGAATTTCTCATTCATAGTTTCGAAGTTTTTGGGTAATGCTTCCAATAAATCAGTACAACTTTCTATGAGAAGAGCTTTATTTGGTTCATTTAATATGTGTGGAGCCCATTTTGTATGTACCCATAATTGATCGAGGTCTTCAGTCAGGATTCGTGGTGCCATTGTATGGTAAATATTGAGCGTATCGGCTATATGTTTCACTGTTATTGAGTTGTCTTCAACGATGAGGTTTCTTACTATTTAGTTCAATATTCTGAACTCTTATGTTACTTTTGTTTCTCCCACTAGCTACTTTTCTTCTATCATCAAATTCAACTCTTGTTTCATCTGCAAGTTTTTTACAGATTGCTTGAATTCGTCTTAAACTGAAACAATTGTCTGGCCAAGAGGTTTTCATTATATCGTGAATTTATGTTCTATTAAAACCGGCTCAGTGTAATGATTTAATTAAAAAATGTATCGTATCGTTTGTGCAATCCATGATTAAATAATCAAATAGATACCCACTACTTAATGCAAAACAATCTGTCTTTTAATCTTACCATAGATTAGGTGTGTTCATAGATTTTTTAAATATATAGAAATCTATAAACACACCTAAGCATAATACCTATAGATGAATAGTATTTCAATCTATGTTTCATAATAATATGAGCATAAAATTAATTTCCAATAAAAAACGCCATCTTTTCCGGTAGCCTATATTACTGTACAACTGATTTAAAAAATATATGTTTTACATACATTTTATGTACCTATAATTGTTATTTTATAATGGTTTGTCTCCGATTAATTAAATGCACTATAATTAAGTTGTTTCTTTCATTTTTCACTTAAATACGAGTTTTCTATAATAGATATATATTTTAATATTTAAATATATATATACATATATATATTCCTAGTATATAATAATTAATACTATCTAACATCTATGAATTTTTTACTTAAACCCTCAAAAGCACTTGGTTGATTCGTTTCTGCAGTTTTAGATTTAGTAGACAATTGTAAATATAAGATAAAAAATAGTTTAATATAGTTATTAAAAATGAAATTTGAGAAACTATTATTTTTAAATATGAATTTTCTAAAAATAAAGTTTTATGGTGAATAATAGATCAATTACTACAGCAGAAGTAAGCATTGTGAAAAAATCCAGAAAATAAAATCAATTTTCTATTATTTGGAACAAAACTCAGTAAAATTCAATGAAAGTTTCCTCATGATAGACAGAAATAATACATTTGGAATTATTAACACAGGTAAGGTGTCTAAATAGTCAAAGCATGAGGTTTAGTTTCGTTGAAAATTTTAGATTGGTGTGTGAATGATTAAACATGTTTAAAAAGGATTTAAAATTAATAGATTTAGATTAAAAAATCGAAATATGTCATCAACATATGAAAGACATAAATTAGGTTTGTGTTCTACTTTTAGCCAGTATTTTTAGAGGCGTGCAAAGAAGATGTTAGCCAACGGGACCATAGTGAGGAGCCCATTGTTATGCCCCCAGTCTGTTTGAAATATTTACCTTTATTCATGAAAATACCGCTATATATGTAATAATTCAAGGTTGTTTAAATGTTTCCTTGTGAAAAGGTAACTTGTGCGCTTTGATAATTTGATGTATATATAATTTCAAATAATATTAATGATTTCTTCGAGAGGGTATAATTGTAAATAAGGATTCAATATAAAAAAGGACAATTGGGGTTAAAATTGTATTCAGAAATATTACTAAATTGAGTATAGAAGAATTAATTTTTAATTAAAACTGTAAAATTGCTGTTGTCATATTCTCATTAAAAATAAAAATTGACTTTCTTTAAAGTGTAAAACAATCGAGATTGTAATACCTATCTTTCAATTTCAATATATATTCGTATAAAGATATTTCATCTGCTAAAAATGGTTTTATTAATAAAATTTTAGGAGTTATTCCACAATTATCTCTCTCCTTTTTTCAATTAAATTAAATTCTTAAATCTACAATGGTTTCTCGTTCTTTATAAAAGTGCTATAACATTCTCCTATTCTTTTTCTTTATTTCTATATTTTGTTTAATGCTCTATTTATTAATATTTTAATATTTCAATTTGAAATATGTACTCTTTTTGATTATTTTTAGTGCGCTCTTGAAACGGTTGAATGTACAACAAAATATTTTGAAAAATATTTTTTTATCCTGAAAATGTTTCTTTCTGTATTATTCATTTTAATCTTATTAGTTTTCTTTAGTAGTAAAAGTAATTTTTTATCCGTACTATAAGAACCATTTAAATTAGAATTAATACTCACAAATAATAATAAGAAAACAACAGTACATTATTTTCGGTCTTTGAGGAGTAAGTACTTAATTTTGGATGTTTTAGCTTTGACGAATTTAATCATTAAAATTTAAGTGTTCCCATATTATAATATAGTAATCATTGTAATAGTATATTTTGTCCCTTAGGTATATAAGATTTTGTAATATAAAAATATGCACCTTTAAACAGCAGCCAATTCAATGAAACATAATCGTTTCGTAGAAAATTTTTCTTTAATAAATAAAAATCCATAAAGTTTATACAATAATTTTGTCAAGGGATAGATACTTCTATATTATATATATACAAAGAACAAATGTGTGTATATTTGTGTATAGTATTTCAAGACCACATTCAACTGATCAATCCACAGACACAAAAACCCAAAATAATAACACAATATTTATTTATACTCGTACTATAGTACCTACGATCCATCAGTAAAAACAACAGCATTTTATCAAATTAATTTTTTAATCAGGAAAACGAACTACAAGCTGATTCATATTATCGTAAAAGCATTCTGTACTAAACACGCTTTTCTGTAGCTTTAGTTACAATAAATTTGTGCAATTTATACAGTTGGATACAGTTGTTACTGTTGCTTAAGTTTAAATATGTCTATATAACTTACAGATCATACGGTATATCTACTATATAAACTTAATAAAAAGACAATATATACAATTAATTGGGACATTTACACATATAGTTCATATATATACATAAGTGCAAAATTTAGGCGAGAAAATAAAGTGTATTGAAACATGAAAAACACATATGTATTCCTCGCTTAAATAAATATACGTATATATAAATAATTTTTTTATTTTCTATTCAATAATGGAGACTATAATTATATAAAATTAAAATAATTTACATTGTGATAATATATCTGATAAGAAACTGTTCTATTTACACAAGCAAACTTGTGATTTTATTTAAATAAAAGCGATGTGTACGTGATATTACGTACACTTCGGATAAAAGTATCCTGAGTAATTGCTTACTATATACAATGTATGTATCTGTACCTATCCAATCACCTTGATAAATATACTAATCAGCTTGAAAAATTTGTGTGCAAAAATTGTTACAAGAAAATAGGACACGCTTGTCTTAGTTATAACGATATGAATTATAATAAATGTTATTGTTGCTATTAATTGTTTGAGAGATTTTCCTATGAATAATTTATTATATTAATTTATATTATGAGATTATTATAATAGAGATTTTCCTATGAATAATTTATTATATTAATTTATATTATATACATACATTTCAGGTATTATTATAGCGAGCTAATATGTCATTTTTATGTATAAAACTAACATATCATAAATAGTTATTATATTAAAAGTCTATTTTAATTAATCCTTATCTAGCGATAATAATTAACAAACAGAATTTTCAATAAGATAACTCGGTTAATTCAATTTACTCCTAACACTAAGCTACAATTACAGAGTGAGTTTGTAAAAATGATTTGACTTGAATTTGAACATGCTCAATATCCCTCATTGTAAATTATAAGGAATTACACATCAATTTTAATCACGCATTTTTTTAAATAATTATTACCATTGCATAAGAAATGCATATATTCAAGACTAGCTATGCGTAAAAATGCTTTACTTCGCAGGTAAATATTTTATAGATACTATTTTCGAGCAAGTCAGATTTGTTTCGTCAGTAAAATATTTCTAAATTAAGCGCTACGCGTAGATATTATATTTCTTATTTGAAATTCTATCGGCGAGACCTATTTTTAAATTAATTATTAATTAGTCTCTGTCAGAAGTTTGGATAGTATAACATGTATATAGAAGACTGGGTTTTAGTATCTACATCACGTACGTATATTATTACGTTTTATATACCAGTAACTAAAACTAGAGTTATGAGGAATTATAGACAGAAGTAAATTTTAAGATACGAATTCGACAAATCTATAGAAAAGCATTGAAGCTAATTTATTGTAGTAGTTTTGAGTATTTTTACCGCTACAATAATACTGGCTTTCCCTAGTATTATTTAAGTATCGAAAGTTCCTATTTATCAGATGTGATGTATCGATATATACTATAGATATTATATTTGATCTATATTCGGTCTTTTAAGTGAATTCATTATTTAACCACTAATAGGGGACGGAGCACCCTCAACGACACCACAATGTAACTGAGAATTCTGTTTGACCAGTCGGCGTAGGCCAATTGTGTTGGCGTATTCGACGGTTCGACTAGAGGTGAACTCCTCGTGATAGGGCGACCGTGAGTGGGTGTAATCATGGCCAGGGCGTGGGGGACGTCGACCCCAGTGGCAGCGCAGGATCCGCCGAAAGGAGAGCTTGAATTCACGATTGGAACAGGCGTAAATGACGGGATTGCAGAGGCTGTTGCAATAGCCTAACCAGAAGACGACACCGAAAAGTTGTTTGGGCACTTGACAGGAGAAGCAGAGGGCTTCTGTGGAAAGGTAGTTTGTCAAAGGCTAGATAATAATATTTGGCTTTGCTAGAGTACCTACATGTACATCTAATTAACTAAGCACCATAGGTATAAATGAAATTTATCAATTATTAATTAATTTTGCAGTTCAAATTACTTAATTTAACTCAAGAGTAGATACGTTTATTTAAATTTGCAGCCTTTCACTCTACTTATACTCTACTTATTTATAATTGGATCAGTTTCATGTGAATAGCATTCCTGCAAGTAATCTCAGGATTGTATTTTCATATGTACCTTTCGTACCTTAACTCTATAAAACTTGTTTTAGGCTTGTCTTGTTGTCAATAATCTACCTAATCTCCATTCATTGTACTTTTACTCCGTATTCTGTAATGTTATATGTTCTTCTTATAAAAAAAAACATATACGCGTTCTTTTATAAACCTTCAAAAAATCTATTAGTTTTCATTACGTTCTGTACCTCGCACTATACTGTCTGTACTCTAGCAAAGAATTTTCTTTTATTGTCTTTTCAGGAATAAACATTGATGAACTTATTTAACTATAATCAAATAATTGACATATATTTAGCTATTAATGTTTTCGTATATTATATACGATACATCTTGAGATGTACGATTCTAGTGTCGTTTTATTATATACAGCACTGAAGATGTAATGAGGAACGTATATATGCAAAAACGTTTAGTGAAATATACGTAAATTTTATATCCAATGAACGCCATTTTTTACAATGATATTTTCATAGTTTTCTTATAAATTAAAACACATGGTTTATTTGTTTTTATTATTGTCCTCATATATTTATAAAAAATTGTATATTTTAAAAGAAATATTAAGAAATTACGTTTTAAGAAAATAATATCAAGAAAATAAATACTAATCTCTTATAGCTAAAACATTAATCATAAGATTCGAAGGTTTGTCAAAACAAGCGTAAATTAAATTGGAGGACATATAAAATAATATTTATGAGAGATTTACTATATTTATGAAAAATTTACTATTCGATTGCTATATACCTTAGTTTTCTTAATTACTAACTATTTTAGAGATATACATTTTACACTTTATTCATTGCTTTTAGAAAAGAGTTGTAACAAAAATCTAAAATTTGATTATACATTTATCTTTTACTATAATTACTTCGTTTTATTACAAATTTCGTGTTTAAATTATTCAATGGAGTTACAAATGCGTTGCTTCATTACGTAAACTTAATTATTAAGTACCGTAGAAGTTAATGTTTGTATTGAGTCTTATTGTTTTTATTTTCTGATCTAAAATGTAACTATCTTACTATTAAAAGAGTAATGAAAGTTTACAGAACTTTTTCGAGGTAATTGTATACACGCGCATATAATATAAATTGGAATAAGCTAAATACCTTCATCTGTTAAGTTATGCAGTTCTATATTGTTTTAAAGTCTACTTTATTGAATTTATGAATTATATAAAATGTATAACTGCTTTAGTTATCTTGGTATGTGTATAAATCATAGACTTTAAATAGAACAACTAATAATTAATTTAAAGTCTATGGTATAAATATACTTATGTTGGTATAATTAACCTTATTACATTATATATGACTGTAAAATCTTTCATTTGAAAAAAATTATCTAAACGTTTTCATATTAACATACATCAACAGAGAGCTGAATAAAATAATATGACATTATAGTCTTAAAATTGGTGAATAAACCATTTAAGTACAATTCAGATATAAATCATAAAAAAGTAACTTATTACACATCGTTAAAATGTACTTGCGTAAATCTCAATATACATTAGTGTATATTGAAGAGAAAATGAATTAGTTAAATGAAGACATAAATTTGTATTCTATGTATATCTAACTTGGTTTATCTATCGATTTTAAAACTAATTCCATTTTATTTTATTCTGCTATCTGATGATGTTTGCTATTACGAAAACGTTTAGATAAATACATTTTTATTTTATAATATATATAATGTTTATTAAATACATTATTGCCTTATTAAAATTAGCATAATAAAAGTTGATAGGTACTGGTAAAATCATAAATATCTAAATATCTAAACATCATAATATGTTAAATTATATGATGTGTTCATTAAAATTTGTAATTTCTAGCATTTTATAAATCAACTTATAAACATGTATAAAGTATTTGAACTTTAAAAATGAAAAATCAAATTTTAGAAAATGTATGCATTATCCGATTTTATAAATTTATATTAACCTTTCATCATTTAATTCATATAAATTGAAGTAATTTCGCTAATAGAATTTTCCCAATTTCAAAACGTAATTTAAAAGATTTTATTTATTTCATTAATAAAGAAAATTAATCACTTATTATAGAATGGCAAATAATAAAATATTTTTGGATGTATTACTATTTCTATTTGTAGTTTTAATGCTTAATTAATTATTTAATTAAATTCATATTTGTTAATTTTTCAAATAATGTTATTGCTAAAAGATTAATTATTTCTTTAAATTTAATAAAACATTTTACATACATACATAAAATGAGCAAATAATGCACGCATAGTTTCTAAGATAATAATTATATATTTTCAACATGATTCAACTAAAAATAAATAGCTAATACAGGGTGATAAAAAAACCCTGCAAAGAATGCAGTTGAAATATGCTAGACATTATTAATTCAATTAATTATACAACTACATAGGTATGTATATACACATGTTATATAAACAATACAACAACTTTCAATAAACTAATTAAAGTTTATAATCATTGCGACTTAATCGCCCTCCATTTTTTGTGATGATTATTTGACAAGGTCTCACCATATCGATTTAATTAATTTTTGACAAGTTTATCGTGTAATTGAATTCCATGCCCTTTGTGATTGTCACTTTAAGTTGTTATATGTTTTCACATTCATGACCTTGCATTCGTTCACAAATAATTACCAAATATTTTCAATAGGGAGAGCGTCATAAAATTTTGAAGATTCAGCTTCAACAGGAATTCGTTCAGTAAACAATTCTTGAACGACTTGAAGTGTCTGTCCTAGGAATTCGATGAAAAGAGGCAGAATCATCTTGAAAGATTTCATTCCTCTGAGGGAAAGTCGCTTTAATTGTAGAAAGAGCCCTTTCTCATAGTAGATCCTGATACAGATTTTGTTCCATCGTCTTCTTAGCTTCAGGTGGAAAGTCGAATTCACCTAGAAACTCCTGAACAAATAGAGGAGCGTTACGATGAATAAGTCCACTTCACGTTACATCTTCCCATAAGTTAAAATCTGAAGCGAATTTGTCGCGCATACGCAATCCGCCATGGTTTTGAGCTTCGACTCTTGAATGGCTCCAAATGATGTCATTTTTAGTGTCTAATGTGGAAGTGAATCGATTTTTTTCGAAAAGTATGTATTCACTCATCTTTGCCATTTGCATCCCGGCACTAAAGGATCTGCTCCGAAATATGTTAAGAGCCATTGGTCATACCTGACACGCATACCCAAATGTCTGTCATGGATCTTGCTAGAAGTTCTTCTGTGGTATTGGTGTAAATTAGCATTACGTAGACATCTACAAATAAAATCTGACATACTCGTATTTCAACTGCATTCTTTTTATAAAAGGTGTTCATTTTTTTATCCCCCTGTATAAGACTAATGAAACAGACATCTTCTACAATGCTTATTGAACGATAAATAAACATCTAAACCGTTAAATTAAATATTTTTAATAAAAGTAGAATTTAGATAATCTTTCTAGCAAATTAATGTAAAAAGTACAATATTAAAGTAATATATTTTTAATTTTTAATTGAAACAATTGCACTATAAAATTTAAAGTATTTCATTAATGTTTCTGTTGCTAAGGTAATATAGTGTCTTCTTAAAACGATATATTTTTGTAAATAGCGGTGATGGATTAATTAAATGATGCATGCTAAATAAATTATATCAAAATATGAAATATATTGCGTCAGACTCATGATATATAGTTCATGAACATTTTAACAATATTTAAGTATATTACATTATTTATGCAAAAAGTTTGTCAGTATGAATTTTAAGCATAAGAAGTTATTCATGCAATTTAAAAATTTCACTTCAAAATTATAAGTTCACATCTGTAAAAAATCATAATTTTTAAAATTTCAAATACTCAACCGTAATTTATTGTTATAAAATAGTATTCATGAAGATAACAGGACACAATAGCTCATATGAACAAAACTGAGCAATTGCTCATGCGTAAAAGAAGTGAGAAAAAGCTTTTACTCAAATTTTATGAAAAATCATTTTCTCACAGCTATTGCTTTTCCTCGGAGTAAAAGCTTTTGCTCACTATATATTTGTTTTTTGTTTCGATTTTAAAAATAACAATTTGGTTAATAATATAATATAATAATAATAAAATTTGAGATAAAATATTTTTAGTAAGTAGGTATATATAGCAAATATAAATATAAAAATAATTTGCTAAGAAAACAAGATAAATATTTAATTTTGCAATATAAGAAAAATGCACAAAAAAACTTACCAGTATATTTCACATTCTCTTCACTGAACGATATAACTCCAAACAATTGGTCAATTCTCTTCTAATATTATAATTTTTTTTTACTCTTACATTTAAAATCGCAGCCATTTTAAAGAAAAGACACGTATTTAAGTATCTCAAAAGGTAAGAAGCTTTTGCTTCAAATATAATTTTTTATTCATAAATGTTGAGCAATTGCTCTTTTTTCAAATCTTTTTCTCAATTTCGTGGAGCAAAAGCACAACTGTTTATTTATGTTTTTGTGCAAAAGCTTGCATATTTCTGGATAAAAGTAATTGCTCGGTTTTATTCATATAAGCTAATGTTTCATAATCGTTGACGCTCAAATGATTTATTTATTTATTTTAAATAGTATTTATATCTTTTGTAAATTGAAAAATATATTTGAAAATGAACCATTCTGCTTATAAACTATTAATTTTATAACACAATTAGAGTGTAAACTCAATAATTTTTCTATATTATAAGATATTAATACAAGTTAAACTAACTTAAAGTGACGATAAAGAAGCTCACCTAATGGCAGAATTAAAAAGAAGGGAAGCCAACAGAGAACAAAGACTCCGACGATGATTCCCAAAGTTTTTGCCGCTTTCCTTTCTCGTCTGAACCGTGCCAACTTACCTGGAATAAAGTATATAATTGTACTTTATTTTGATCTCTAAAAACGCAATAACCATATTTATCAGTTCTGCAGACAGCAATACCTAATTATAAATAATTCAGCCTTCAGTAAACAAAGTTATTAAAGCATATATTTTCATTAATTTTGGTGTTTTGAAAGATACCACAAAATACTTATCAGATAAAAAATAAATAAGCTACCTATGCTTATTACTATTTCTTTAACATAATAATTATTAAAAAAGAAATACATGTATACAACAATTTTATCTTTTCCTTCTTCTATTTTAGATGATATATACCTGTATACTAAAAAAATAATGCTTCTTCAAATATATAATTTTCAGTTTTGTGTCTTGATAAAGTACTTATTATTATTAACATCCTTTTATTATGAATTGCAGGTGCGTGGTTAAAGGTATTAATCGTTATCATTTCATTGGACTTTATTTTATGCTATTTTTACGTACATGATTTTCTATGTTGTCTTTTGAAGCAACATGAATTTTATTAAATAATTGGTTAAAAAGCAGAAACTTTTATTAATGATATTCTGAGAATTTGAATAACTAATGTACTCAAACAAAATATATAGTTAGAGACTTTATAAATCTATTTTAAAAGTCTTTTTATATAGATTTTTAAATAATTAAATATGATTAATATCACCTGCAATAAAGATTTTTTTACGCTATTTAAGGCTTTTATAGCTAATATATGTATTGTATACATATTATTTAAGAAAATTAAGAATTTGAAAGTTAGTTTTTGTATTAAAATAGAGCAGACTATATAAAATAACAAATAAAAAAGTCTTTATTATTAAGACATCTAATTTTATACATTGTTATTTAATTCATTTTATATACGGATATTTTGTATAGCATTTCTCATTTTGCTCAATAATGTATAAATTCATTATTTAATAATAAGCATTTATTTTAACAAAATGTTTCACTACTACTTACATAAATTCATTTAACCAATTCAATTTAACAACTAAACATACAATTTCACAAAAGAAGTAATCACTTTAACTAACTAACATTCAGTATTAAAATTAGTGCATTCGTTTTATTTATGAGCGTGGTGAATACTATTCAATTTAACAAATTATTCAAGCATTGTAACATTAACTGAATTCAATACTATGAATTAATTATATGACTGATTGTCAGAATCATAAATATTTTGATGGATAAAAGGCATTTAGCTATATGCTATAATTATTGTGTACATTCGAACTTTCTTTCATAACAAAATTTATCATTGTATATATATATACAATATGTTATAACCAAATATCTTTAATAACTGCATTGTTAAATAGAATTTTTAGATAAAAGTTGTTGTTGTTAATTAAATTACAGATATTGTAATAATGAATGATTAAATCATAATGCAATTTCTTAATGCTAAAATGAATGTTCTTTTCTAAACTCGTAGTTTAAACATGTCAAAATGTATGTAAATTGTTTACATACTATGTATGTATACCTTGATACTACATAAGAAATAAAATCAACAAATTTTCTACAAAAATGATATAATTCATTAATATAAAGGCAAGTTATGTAAGTTTTCAAATCTTATAAAATAACCCGATTACAATTTTTGAAGACGGATTTCAACAAAATGTTCAACTAAATTACGCAGAGTAAATTATGAATAAATGTTTTAAAATAATAACATATATTAATAGTGATAAATTACGAATAGCAACGACAGTTATAGGTATAATATGAAAGTCAACAGTGAATACTAGATTACATCATATTCAAGCTTGTTATATCTCCAGAGTCAAATAATTAATATAGGATATTCAAATATTAACTCACATCAGTATTCCTTGATTTTATGAATCATTCTCTTTTTGTTTCATATCTTGAATAATTCATCCCCAAATATTTGCCTATATACATATATAAATTATTTCATATTAGTACAGAAGGATAAATATAGTCTACTTAATTTAAATAGATACTCATGTTTATTTCGTTTATTTGTGGGTAGTGTATTGAATTAAAAAATAAACAATTATCTTTAAATGACCAAAAAATTGAAGAAATTATTTTTGCAAGGACTGCTCACCAACTATTTAGCGAAAATATATAGTTAATGCCTATCAATTAGCTCTTTTATTGGTTTACAACAATTAAATTATGTTTGTATAAGAATCAATCGATTGTTGGATTTAAAGATTACGTGTTATAAACATTTTTTATATAGTTTTTCATCTAAATACATTTTTATTAACCAAATTACCAAATTGTATGTAACACTACAAAACAGTTGTGTACTAACAATATTTTAATATTTATATATGCTAAAAGGTCTTATTTCAATTTGGTAGAATTAGCATATATTTTCATAACTATAGACGAATGTGAATAGATAATACCTAGATATGTACATATGACACGATTTCGCCACGTTTACTCTGTCAAAAACTTTCTTTGGTGTCAGCTTTTACATTAAGCGCTTTTTGTGTAAACTGACACCTAATATTAAAGCATTGTTCATTTTTTATGCAACTCCCTTTAAATCTAGCGATGACATTATTACAATATCTAAGATATGCGACTATTTACAAAGACAAAGTATTATTTCTTCTTTTGCTATTTTACATGTATTACCTAAGATCACGATTTTTTAAACTAATTTTTATGATTATTAGGTATATTTTATAACCAAACTTGGTAAAAAATATAAATATGGAATATACGTACAACTACGACACTTTTGATAAAAGAACTTTGACAGCTTTCAAGCGTTTTTAATTAATAAATATGTAATCATAATTATTTAATCTGTACAACAAAACTTATTATGTTATACTTGATAAAAGTTTTGTTCTCCATAATCTGTCTATTAATATAAAATTTATGCAAATTATAAATAAATTATTGTTACTAAAATAACTAGATATACCTATATTTATTTCTGATCATATTTTTTACATAATCGATTCATTGTTTTATGTTAACAATGAATAAAAAGTCATATTACTTCATGAGCATGATGATAATTAGGAAATGGGATCCAATTCTAGACATTATTGTGTTTAAAGCGTGGTACATTGTGAATTTGTACACAGGCAAAAGACCGCATTTAACATTTATAGGAAAAATTTCTTAAAATTCGCAATATCTCGGTTATTCGAGGAACTATTAAAAAATAGTTTCCATTCCAGAAGCTCTAGGAAATAATAATAAGCACATAATCTTACAGCAGAGTGTAAAATGTTCTTATATTATATAGCCCTTTTGCATCAATCAATTTTTTTGTTGGAATACTCGCCTTATAAATGAAGTTATGTAGCTCTGTTAAGTAAACGTTTTCGAACCAATCGATACTCATGTATTGATTTTGGGTTTCTTAGTTTTGTACTCGTTTATTGATTAACAATATATTGATTCAACTTTTAATACACGAATTTCTGTTAATTAACTTTTTTTAGCAACTTTTTCAAAATGAAAACGACAGAGAAAATGTAAAAATAAGTTTAAAAAATGATTACACTTAGTTTTGATAAAGAAATAAACGCAAAAAACTGTATTGCTTATATCTTTATAATCAAAGTCTCTAGGCGTGATATGATATTATATTCATATAAGCAATATTATGTCACAGTTTCTAAAACATCCAAGAGTTTCTAAAACACCTGAATCGTTTCTATACCACCCAACATGAATTCACCTATATCAAAGACGCAAAATATAAAAAAAATACACAACATGGTTTTTGATATGCTGATTCAAATTATCATACTCAAAAAAGTTATAAAAGACTAATAAATAATTGAAAAATACGTTTTATTAATATATTATTCCGATAAACCTCTCTGGGTTTATTTATATAAATATGTGAACGTATAAAACTGTTGCAGGGCTTCTGGTTTTTTTAATATGGAGAATTCAGTTAGACTACCTAATAAAATTAATAATAAAGAGTGAACATGTCAAAAATACGTTTAATATAATTAAGAAATCGCTTCTCATTTCACACATGTACCTAGTATTCCAATACACACGCACATGTTGGGAATATTTAAAAAAATCGATGAAATATAGTACTAACCGACCATAGATATAAATAGCCCTCTTTCTTTCTCTCTACCTAGATGCACAATCTAAATGAATCCTATAATAAATTTTGG